>SNQJ01S0008452.1:97615-116564 GCA_010110895.2 Picea sitchensis | reverse complement strand
TCATCTTGTACTTGAACATTTAAGTGGGGTAAAAGGAGGTTGCCCCCTCGAAGAGGCTTATTATCTGAAATTATCTCAGTTTCAAGGCATTGAGTACTTTTCCTGAGGTTTTTCCATGCTATATTGATGTTTGGTTCTTAACAGAAGAGGAGTGTACATGCCTTATTTCTTAGTGGTTGGTTTGGAAATAGTGCAGGTAGTGCAAGACCAAATATACTTGTTGATATCTTGTCAAAGTTTCGGCCAGTAGAAATTTCGTTGCAACACTACCACTATATTTTACACCCTGAAGTTTCCTTCCACATGACTGTAGTGGGATTCCCAAATTAGCTTCGCTTGCTCATGTGATGGAACATAGAGATGGACTAGATAACACAAAATCCCATTATGAATATGGAAATTAGTGAAAACTGTATTTGCGCACAACATGTGGTAGGTATTGGCGAAGTCAGGATCTGTCTCATAAAGGTGGAGCCATCCTGAGGTCTCGTGGCCATAAGAATATAGCACTGTGGTGAGTGTCATGAATGGAGGTTGGTGGAGGAAATCAATGAATCAATTGGTACTTTTTGTTTTATACTTGATGTTGATATGGAACTACTGCAAATATGTGGACCACTTCTAATGGCAGTCATTCTGCAATTTTCCTTGTGTCTGCATGAACTGCAACAACTTATGATTAGTGTGGATGATTTTCTCCTTCTCAAGAATATAATGCCTCCACTGGCGACATGATTGCACAATGGAGTACATTTCTTTGTTGTAAGTAGGGTATTTATGGACAACATATGATAGTGTGTCACTATGATAAGCCACAGGGTGGCTGTGTTGAGTGATGGTTGGACCCACAACATAGTATGAAGCATATGTATCAATCTCAAAGGGTTGTTGCAGGTCAAGTAATGAAAGCACTAGGGTTTAGCACAAGAAATTCTTCATATCATCGAATTTTTTCTATTGGGACAAGCACCACACAAATTTTTCCTTACCACCACCCTTGGTTATTTGGTTGAGGGGCCATGCAATATGGGTTAATCCCAACATGAACCTGCAATAGAAATTGGAAAGGCCTAAGAAACTTCAAAGCTCAATGAGTGGGGTTGGGGCTAGACAGTCACGTATGAATTGGATATTGGCTAGATCAAAATGCACACCATGCACATCAACAATGTATCCTAGGTACTCGACCATGTCCATGATGAAGGAGCATTTTTCCAAGTTGGCATATAGCTTGTGCTGCCACAAAGTGTGTAGAACCTACTAAATATGCTACAAGTGTTCTGCCCAAGTCTTGTTTTAGATGAAGATGTCATCCCGATACACCACCACAAAATAATTAGTGCAAGTCCGCAATATATTGTCCATCATCCTCAAGAAATTTTTTGGGGCATTTTTCAAACCAAAGAGCATGACCAACCATTCAAAAATACCTTCTTTTGACTTGAAGGAGGTTTTCCATACATATGTATGTTCTATTGGGAGATGACAGTATCTAGACTTAAGATAAATCTTACTAAAGTATTTGGCGCCCTTGAACTGATCAAGGAGATCATCAATTCATGGAATCAGGTATCGGTTCTTTAATGTGATTTTATTTAGGGTCTGATAATCAATGAAAAGTCACCAGGTCCCATATTTATTTTGCACCAGCACGATTGGGCTTCCACAAGGTGATGAACTAGGTCAGATGTGCCCCTTGTGGAGAAGTTCTTGGATATGGTTCTTGATATCCTTATTTTATAATAAAGAGAGACAATAGAATTCCCCATTGGGTAGTAGTGCACTGTGAGTCAGATCGATGGGATGCTTGACCTGACAATGCAGAGGTACCCTAGTAGGTGATGAGAAAATGTCTTTGTATTCTTCCATGACCTTATTCACTTGCTTCTTCTACGTGGAGAGGTCACCTGCAGAGGCCATGGATATGGATGCAACCTTTTTCTCCATATGAGACTGAATCACGAAGAATACAAACTTCCTGGTGTAAGAAATGACCTTCCTGCATTGCTTGGCAGAGATCAAGGAAATAGCACTAGGTGGGACTACCTCGAGTATCCTGTACAATTTCCTGTTCAAAGTAATAATAACACTGCGAGGCCTAGAATCATATACAATAGGACATGTCCATAAATAAGGTTGGCCCAAAAGAACATCACAAACTTCAATGGGAGAAACATAACACAATACCTCATATTTGAATGGCTCGATGTCATATGATAGGTGACACTATTGGATGACACGAAGATCGCTTCCTTGATAGGGCCATCCAATGGTGTAGGGCTACGAGTGTGGCATTGTTGTCAGGGCTAGTCTCTTGATGACCTTTGTTGAGATGAGGTTCCTCTAGCTACCACTATCAACGATGAAGTGCAATGGAATGCCTTTCACCCACATCTATGAATGAAAGATGTGATCGCCTTCCTCTGGCTCATCAGGTTCATTGGGTTAGATATTGGTGGTAGCAATGGTGGCACTGGGTTTTGCATCAATGATCTAGCTCCCCTTTTATATTTCTAACTCATAGTCGAAACCCACATTTGATTCAGAGGCTCTTACCTCAACCACCAATGGTTGCTTTGAGTGGAAATTAACAGTGTTATTCCAGGGGCTCTTACGGAAGTTGCACCACTTCCCGACATCTTTCCTCGTATTCCCATTTTCCTTATTTTGCTGCATCTTGGACTGGTTTTCCTCAGGCTACCCATATTTTCTCTATCCTTTGTTCTTCAGGTTTGGAATGCCCTTGCTCTGCTTTTACTGTGAGGGGTTCCCAGACCCAAATTGTCATGACTTTTTTTTAAGCTTCTGCTTGATTTTGATGACATATCAATAGGTCGTGCCCAAGGATGAGATTTTCAAAATATCCATTTTTGTTTGGATGTATCTATGCAGACTGCCATAGTAGTTGAGAACCATATTTTGCTTAGAATCTCTTATACCCAAATTGGTGTGCAAGGTATGGAATACATTGGTGAACTTTGGCACTGTTTGGTCTCTTTTCTGTCGTAGTGTGGTCCATCTTGTATATAAGTCGTCATAACTTCCAATAGGTTAGTATTTTTCCTTAATAGCATCCCTTAAGGAACCCCAAGTGGGTGCAACTTCAAATAATGTGGATCCCTCTATTTCCTTTTTCTCATAGAAAGTTTCCCACCAATATTTGAAATGGGGGATGACCTTAAGGAGTGAAAATGTAATATTTTATCTATTGGAAAAGTTGTGGAAAAACAAATACCCTTCTAGAGGGTTTAACCATTTATCTACGACATATGAATCTATTTGAACTTCAAATATAGGAATATAAAATTGATATGTACCTTGAATTGGGTGGTGCCTCTACTTGAGGTGGATGCATCGCTTGTTGGCAATAGTTGAAGGATTTGTGCAAAATTATCCATCATCTTGTTACTTTTTCACTCAAGGGATTCCTCGAGCAACATTTTGAAAGGATATCCTATCCCATAATATTTATTTTCCCCCACCATGGACGGTTTCTTGGGCATGCGGGAGTGGTTTTTCTCAAGAGAAACAATCTTGAGACCCAACTCTCTATACCTTGACTGCATTAGGGACATGCATTAAAAAAATGACAAGGAGCAGACTGTTCTAATACCACTGATCCATATTTATGAGGGGAACGAAATGAAACCATAGATTTACAATATTAACATAGAGACATAGTGAACAATAACAAATATATAGTAAAACTTGACTTCTACTAAATAAGAAATATGATGAAAAATGTAAAATGTAGATTGAAAACAAGCTTCCTAGAATGGTGGCAGATTATCTGTGAGAAGAGATGTGAAGGTTGTTTTCATTCACAAGAAGATGAGTACAATGAAGTTTTGAAGGCATTTTTACAATAAACATGAATTTCAAAACCGTAGACATCCAAAACCTAACCCTAGGAGCTGAAGCACGAAAAGTCATGTGGGCCCCGTTGGGGTAAGTTAGTACATCAACTTCTCGTGGTCGTAAATTTTTGCATACGATCTTCGTTTATGGCACACACTAGCTCGTTGGAAAGGTATTGATGAGGAGATTCATTTAGGGGGCTCAATCAAATCCTTCAACTATTGTTGAGGTTCCAAATCATGAAAAAACATCATTTAGGCCCCCAAAGTGGCCCCAAAAGTTTGCAACCCCCAAAAATGCTAAAAATAGTAAGTTTCCAAAAAAATGTTTTTAGTCAATTAGAAAAGGTGCGTGCCCATCATGATTGTCTAGGATCATACAGATAGGGGTATCATTCTGCGATGATTCTATTTCCCAGAAAACCATTTGTTGGAGGATCTTCGGAACTACGGTTTTTCTCAGTGAGCCATAGTGAAATTTCTGAAAAAGGGGCCCATTTTGAAGAACATTATGTTAGGAGATTATGGGTAGCATGGTCATGTGGGCCTTGGAAAAAATAATATGTAGGAGATTATGAAATTCAGTCATGCTGTTTGGTTTGGATTATATTCCCCTAGACCAAATTGTCAACATGTCCCTGAATGGCTTGAGGAGGCCAGTTGCAACTCGTCATAAATATCTAACTAGGCCTCGGATGGATGAACCATCCATTACATTCAAATATTGACACTAGGTTATAATTAGGGGCACCCCTCCACTATGATTCCATTTAGCAAAAAATCCTTTGTTGGAGGATATCGAGAACTAGTGTTTTTCTTAGTGAGGCACAATGCAATTTCTAATCAAGAGGTCGATTTTGAAGAACACTATGTCAGGCGATTATGGGTAGAATGGTTGTGTGGTCCTTGTAAAAACATACATGTGGTATGTTACACAACTTAGTTATGACACTCAGATTGGATTTTATGGCCCCAAAAGAAATTGTCAACATGTCCTTGAATGGATTGAGGAGGTGAGTCACAACTCCCCATAAAAATATATTCGGGCCTCAGATCGATGATCATCAGTTGCATTGGACTCCTTACACTGGGTTACATCTAGGGTTACCCCTCCACTATCATTATTTTTCCTAAAGCCATTTGTTGGATGATCTATGAAAATAAGGTTTTGATAAGTGAGGCATAGTGAAATTTATGAACAAGGGGTCAATTTTGAAGAACATTGTGTCGGGCAATTGTGGGTAGCATGGTCATGTGGGCCTTGGCCAAATAGACATTTGGGATCTTAGAGAACTCATTTATGCTTCTTGGTTTGTATTTTATGCCCCCAAACCAAATTTTCAACATATCACATAATGACTTGAGGATACGAGTTACAATTTGCCATAAAACTCTAACCAAACCTCAGATGGATGAACCATTGGTTGAATTGGATCCCTTACACCAAGTTACAACTAGGGGTACCCATCCACTATGATTGTTTTACCTGAAAAACTAGTTTTTGGAGGATCTCCAGATCTAGGGTTTTTATTAGTGAGGCACAATGCTACCATGTGTGACTTTGGTTTTATGTTGTCCAGATAGAGGTTAACCATTAACCATTGAATTATTTTAGGACACAACATGGTGAGACATGGAAGGAAATACAAGGAAAATAAAGGCAAGGAAGGTGAGGCATGGCATGATGAGACATGGAAATTCATGGAAATACATGTAAAGACAAGACATGGGAGGGCAAGGTAAGGACTGGAAAGGTAAGGTCTAGGTATAAGTCTAGGTATAGGTCAAGTTCATGGTCTAGGTCTAGGTATATTTATAGTTCATGTTCTACATCATGGTCATTGTGTAGGTTTAGGTCTAGGCTGTAGTCAAGGTAAGACATGTAAAGGGAAGGCATGCAAAGAGAAGGTAATATAAGGCAAGGTAAGGAAAGAAAATACAAGGTAAAGAAAGGCAAGGAAATCCAAGGCAAGGAAATGAGAGGCAAGTAAAGGCTATACATGGAAAAACAAGACATGGCATGGAAAGGAAAGGAATGACAAGACAAGGAAATGCATGGAAAGGAAATACATGGCAAGGAAAAGCCTGGAAAGACATGGCATGGTAAGAAATGGAAGTCAAGACAAGCAAAGACAAGGAAAGGAAAGGAAAGGCATGGAAAGACATGGCAAGGAAATATGTGGTAAGGAAAGGGAAGGCATGATAAGGTAAGTTTCAAGTCTAGGTCTAGGCATAGGTCTATTTCTAGGTATAGGCATAGGTCTAGGTCTAGGTCTAAGTCTAGGAATAGTTCAAGGTCATGGTCTAAGTCTAGTTCTAGGTCGAGGTCATGGACTAGGTCATGGTCATGGTGTAGATATAGGTCTTGTTCTAGGTCATGGTCAAGGTAAGACAGGGAAAGACGAGACATGGAAAGAAAATGCAAGCTAAGTCAAGGAAATGTTTGAAATGGAATTACAAGACATGACATGTGAAGGAAAGGTAACACAAGGCAAGGAAAGGCAAGGAAAATCATGTCCTATACCTAGACCATGACCTAATCCTAGACATAGACCTCAACCTAGACCTATACCATTCCCTAGATCTATACAATGACCTATACCATGACCTAGACTTAGAAATTGACCTATACCTAGACCATGCCCTAGACCATGACCTAGACCATGCCATAGACAATGAACTAGACCTAGATCTAGAGCTTACAGAGATGTAGACCTATACCTAGACAAGGAAAGGAAAGGAAAGACATGGAAATAAAAGGCATGGAAAGGAAAGCCAAGGTAAGGTAATGTAAGGCTAAACATGGTAGGAAAAAGGCATGGTAAGGTATAGGTCAATTTCTAAGACTAGGTCATGGTCATGGTGTAGATATAGGTCTTGTTCTAGGTCATGGTCAAGGTAAGACAGGGAAAGACGAGACATGGAAAGAAAATGCAAGCTAAGTCAAGGAAATGTTTGAAATGGAATTACAAGACATGACATGTGAAGGAAAGGTAACACAAGGCAAGGAAAGGCAAGGAAAATCATGTCCTATACCTAGACCATGACCTAATCCTAGACATAGACCTCAACCTAGACCTATACCATTCCCTAGATCTATACAATGACCTATACCATGACCTAGACTTAGAAATTGACCTATACCTAGACCATGCCCTAGACCATGACCTAGACCATGCCATAGACAATGAACTAGACCTAGATCTAGAGCTTACAGAGATGTAGACCTATACCTAGACAAGGAAAGGAAAGGAAAGACATGGAAATAAAAGGCATGGAAAGGAAAGCCAAGGTAAGGTAATGTAAGGCTAAACATGGTAGGAAAAGGCATGGTAAGATATGGCAAGAACTAGACATAGATCAAATTGATGTATTTTAGGAAGAAAATTGATTATAGGAAGGATAAGAGGAAGCAAATTGATTGTGTGTGTGAGGGGCTTTTCTAATACAATCAATGATTTTTACTAAAAAATAAAAGTTAATTAAATGCACTAAAACACTAGTTATAAGCATTATAAATGCACCAAAACAATAGTTTATAATAGTAGTAGTAAATCAATACATGCATAAAATATGAAATGGTTTAGTTAAATCCCTTCAAATAAACTTATGTTTTCACCAAGAAACATAATTTTAAATCAAGGACCAAGTAAATCCAATGATTTAGTTTGTTTGAGGTTTTATTACCATGTGTGTGAAATTATACAATTAATAAACCAAGTCAACTTTCAAGGAATTAGACAAGAAATTTCAGACTTCGCTAAAAGTTACTTGAGTAAATGATATAGCATTATAATAATATTGAATAAACTCTAGATCATTGAAATTTTTAAAAGGATCATTGATTGTGTATGTGTGAGGGTTGTTGCTACGGAAAACAATTATGCTTACAATTTTATAAGAACAGTAAGAAATTAATCCTAAATTAATAGGATGCAAGGAAAGACAAGGCAAGGCAAGGCATGGTAAGATAAGGAATGGAAAGACAAGGCAAGGAAAAGAAATAAAAGGAAAGTAAATGCATGACAAGGAAAGGGAAGGCAAGGAAAGCATGGAAAAACAAGGCATGGAAAGATAAGGCAAGCCAAGACAAGCAAATGAAAGATAAGACAAGAAAAAACAAAACACGGCACATGAAGGAAAGGAAAAACAAGGAATGCCAAGATAAGGAAAGGTAAGATAAGACAAGGTCTAGGTCTAGGTATAGGTCTAGGTCATGGTCTAGGTCTAGATCTATGTCTAGGTCATGCTATAGGTCTAGGTCCTGGTCTATGCCTAGGTCATGGCATAGGTCTAGGTCATGGTCTACGCCTAGGTCATGGTCTAGGTCTCGGTCTAGAGAAGGAAGGGAAAGGAAAGGCATGGAAATACATGGTAAAGAAATCCACCACAAGCAATGGAAAGGCAAGATATATCAAGGAAATACAAGTAAATGCAAGGAGATTCCCAACATCGCAAGGCAAGAGAAATCCCATCTTTTCGACAATCATTGGGTGGTATACATACCTATGGCCATTCAAGTATACCATCTGGACCACTTATAGTACTGATGGTCTCCATTAACTTCTCATTATTAGAGTAAGGAAATAGTTATTGTACCTTTGATGAGCTATTACATGGCATTGTTTGTAGTTGGAGGTTTTTACCAACAACCAAGTTCATAAAGTGGAATACAACTTCACTTGGTCTATAATATTGAAATACATAACCACATTTATTCATTGTTCTTTCATCCCGTGTCAAATATTCTCCTCTAATAACCATCGACCCAATAGGAAATTCATTGCCTTCAGAGTTTGCTAGTGAGAGCTTGAGGGTCTATTTTCCCTCTAAGAAACATGCCAACCAATAGTCAGATCCCCATTCATTATAATTTTGGGAAACTTTTTCATATATGTTCCCTGCAAAAAAAGGAGTGCCAACATGTGAGTCCACTAAATGACCAAAGCATAAAACATTGATGCTAGTTATTCAAAATTCAATAGAATATTCACTGAACCTAGCAGTATGATATCTGAGATGTGATCATAATCTGTTGAAATATTTGATTGGTCATCCTCCAACTGGGATAAATCCACATTTATACATTGACCAATGGGGAGTGATACACGATCACATATATCAACCCAGTATGTGGATTCACAATAATTCCATTCATTACTACTACATGTACCTTAGAATAAAGAGAGTTTTCTCATCTATATCAATTATTGCATTATATGATGTTTGAACTAAATGAAATCCACTAGTTCCATGGATTATTTTTCATTAATACCACTGTGATCAATATACATTGACCATATCCAAAAGCCCTTTATGTACATGTATTTTCCTAGTTGATTAGTCTTCATGGGTTCTTGTTCTCTCTCCCATTACTGAAGAACACCGTTCAACAATGGTTTTGGCATATCGAATGATGGAAGTATTTGTGAAATTTGTTTCTTTCCCACATAATGTTTTTTTGATGCATCTGCCTCCTCCATCATGCTCCCCTTTTGCGTGGCTAGACTCAAAATAGTTCCAAATATGTGGTACCTTGAGTCTTTTGTGCAACACACACAAATTGAAATACACGACCATTTTTTAACTAGCCCATTCAACCATCAGACCAAATCTAATGTTGATCCATTTGTATCTTCTTCTCCTTCAGTTAATTTTAAAACAATTGAAAGCAATTTTGTATGTAGACTAAGTCATGGCACCAATCACCACTGATGTAGAAGTGATACTCCTTCAATATAACATTGTTTTCTTCGTTATTATTTGACCCATGCCTATATGTGATATGGACCATTCTGCTAGCCTTCTCAAAGCGATAATATTGGCTTTGAATTTCATTTTGCAGTTGAAGGGTGTAGTTCTCAGCAAAATCAACCACTGATAAGACAATACCATTGGGAAATGTATCACTTCATATTCTAAAATGCTCATCCTGCCATCGAGCCAAATGGAAATAATGAACATGTTGTCATGTATTTTCAAATAAGTCCTTAATGAAGTCACATACTATTACCTAAGAAGTCAACATTTGTATCTTTTTTCTTTCCTTCCCTCCGTCAATATCATATGTGACATATTTAAATATTTTCAAGTCAACCTTCTTCCTCCCCAATTCATACTCATTTCTCACATGGATGCACTTTCTTAGTAATTCCATTCCACCATACCTATGGAATTATCCCATCTAAGCAATATTTTTGATAGAATGTACAACCATATGGACTTGTACACAATTATATGTTGTGAACAAAGGTTCTAGATGATGACAACGACAATGTAACTGAGAATTCTTGCACAAGGGTGTTATGCAATACATAATCCCATTCTCAATTTTAATACATCTTTTTGGTTAGAATAAGGATTAGTGTTCTCATGCCATAAAGCCTATACTAGTCCCTTAACTGCTCCAATTAACTTCATGCCAGAATGAGGTATCCTACCAGTGAAATCCCACAAATATTTTGGGCCACCTATGTCGAGGCTATATCTTCTATTAGAATACTTTCTAAGGGTTTTGATATTTCATTTCATGAGATGAGAGGTTTGTTGGAGAAAACAATGTTTTCTTGTGATCTTGCTAATAATTGATTGTAACATGACACATAGGGATACAATAGGGTCTTTAGAGCGCATTTTATTGCCAATTTTTTGAAAACCATCCACAAGGTTTTTAATAAAATGATGATTTGTATATGAACTTTTGATTGTTTTTATGCCTAAAATTATCCTAACAATGATTAAACTTCTATATTTTAACAAAGCCAAATATAATTTAGATTTAGCGACATTAGATTTTGGTTCAAAATATTTTTTAATGATTTTATAAGAATGATAACAAATAATTTGATTAGGTAAATTACCTTCAAGTGATGATAAACCACTTCTATCCACCTAAATGCGTTTAGGATTTCTTTGTCACAAACTAATCAATCTAGATAGGAATGATGAACCCATATTCTGGCACTCTTGACCTCATTACTGTGGAGTTACAAACATATTAGTTCCTTCCCCTTCAATCACTAGTGGATCAATTCTAGGAGGAGAGTGGACACGTCCATGTCCATTTTATGGAAATTTTGACTATCCAACAAGAGGTTGCACCATAGGAAATTCTTCACCAGAAGGTTGTGCACCAATTTCCTCTCTAGTTTAATCCATTTTATAATCAACTCCATGAAAATCCTCCATCATCTAGTCATCCACAACAACTTGTCTTGATGAGATAGTGATTGGAGGTTCAATATAAATATGAAATAGATTGGTCTCTACTGAAATCTTGTGCTTTTCTTGTGTTGATGGAGGATAGAAAACAACGACATCTATTTCTCTAGAATTTGGATTTCCCTCTGTTGAAAGCCTATGTCTTGACATACCTAACCTTTACTTTTCTCTTTCCTCGATTATCTTTTCAATAGGTTTTTCTTTCCTCAAAGAGTTTCTACTTTGATTCCGTAGGTTTCCCATGTTTATAGAGAACAACTGCCATCCAAGTACACCACAACAATTTTGGTTTCCACAAACAATTGTCTTCCAATTACAAAGAATTGCTTACCAATTACATAAGAGAACACAAGTTTTCTTTCCACTTAAAATTGTCTTCTACTTGAAATTTTTTTTCTATCAATTACACAAGAAGACACAAGGTTTCTTTCCACTGACAATTGTCTTCCAATTACACAAATTTGTCTACCAATTACACAAGAAGAAACAAGTTTTCTTTCCACTAATAATTGTCTTCCAATTAAACAATTTTTTCTACCAAATACACAAGAAGACACAAGTTTTCTTTCCACTAACAATTGTCTTCAAATTGCAACATATTTTCTACCAATTACACAAGAAGACACAAGTTTTATTTCCAATAACATTTGTCTTCCAATTGCACAAATTTATCTACCAATTGCACAAATTTGTCTACCAATTACACAAGAAGACACAAGTTTGTTTTCCAAAAAGACAAAAAACATGTCTATTGTTTTCATTTCTATATGCATATGTTGGGATAGTTCAATTTTTTAAGACATAATGAGGTTGAGGAGTGTTCCTTCCTCATATCCCTTCCCATAAGGAATGTATGCACATTCCCAAAATGTGTGCACCTTTTAAGGTGTAGGCATTCTAGGAACACACACATGTTGTTGTTGGGAAGAGATATGAGGTAGGCACATTAACTGAACTCATTTATTTCTACTCATAATAGCATGTACAAGCTCCTAATGAAATGGAAATTTTTTTTATTGTATGTCCCAAATAACTTTATGAATAAAGGTGTATAGGGGTTTGGGGAAAACTAGAACCTAAGGGCTTAATATTGGAAGTGCTTTGAAGCATATGGAAGTGATTAGAGCGTCAATATGGAGGTGCAAGGTGTTTGGGGATTTTGATCACAAGGGTTAGCAAAAGAGAGTCCCTTAACTACCCTGGTAAGCTAACAAGACATAAAATAAATATGGTTAGAAAGTTAGTGGACTTACAAGTTAGAAAACAAAATATAAAGCAACCAAATAACAACTAAGATTAAGAAACAACCTAAACTAACATAAACACGTGATGCGTGAAATTGAACAAATGAAATGGTTACTCAATAGAACTGAATATTCAAATTGAGTGCACCAAGAAGAGAAACATGGTACAATGAATCCCCTATTCCTCCTAAGGGAGAGTCCTTTGATCCCTAAAAAACTAGATCTATCACTCTCCAATGGTGAGTCTACAATGGTGAAAAATACCGAAATCTTATCTTCATAAGAGGTGTAAATATTTCTCAATGCTACACTAGCTCAAAACTAATGGCTCAAGGAAAAGATGGCTTTCTCCAAGAGAATTCTGAACAACATAACAATGATATGAATTATTCTTCTTTTTTTCATACAATGATCCTCTATTTATAGGAGTATAGCAAGATATTTTTCAACTAGTTACAAGTGTGATTGAGAGGGCATTGGAGGTACCTCCCATACCTTTCATTGATCCCAAGGTAGAATTTTAGGGAGATTTTCGGGTATGGTCAATATCTAATTCATCCTATAAGTGGTTGAGGCTCGACCAAGATCATCAATGCATTGTTTCCACATCTGTGTGGATTTTCTAATTGTTAGTCACACAGACCATGAACTGTGCACATTGTACGTTGTTTTATCCTATATGAATGTGCACATGTTGTCTTTGTTGAATGTGCACATAAATTCAAGATCGGTTTTTTATAGTTTTGTGGGTATCTTGCCAATGTTTCTTTCTGCCAATTTTTTTGTAACAATAGGAGAGTTGTAGTTGTTGTTGAAGAGCGATTGTAAGAATGTCTCGTCAGAGGAAGAGGAGATGCATAGTAGTGTCAAAATTCTATGAAAATGGAAATGTAGATCTGTAACTTTGTAAAAACAAGGAGAGCATGCCCCATGTTCATGTCATGAAACCAAATAAATATGAGTGTAACTGAAATTTTTTGATGAAGTAGATATATACATCACCCCCGGGGGCATAAATAATGATAGATGAATGTTTTGTGTAATGAACTAGCTCTGAATTGAGTGGTGAATGACTCGAGGGAATTGATGGCCTATGAAATTCAAAAGTCTTCGACAACTACTGAAAATTGCAACGATTTCATAGTAAGACCCACCATAACATGAAACTTTGTTGGAGTCAAATGTTATGGGGATCAATGAAATCAAAAAGCAATGAGGACTCTTTTTGTGCCATCGAATATTGTTCATTGATAGTGGAATAAGAGACAAGATACTTCCAACTTCCTAGAAACTTGTGTTGATGTCGACACAAAAGGTGATGCGATTGCAAGAAGCAAAGGGATTCTTGACATCTGATTAATCAAAATGGTATAAAAAACTATATGGATGAACTGATGACATGGAAAAATATCAAACTAGAGGGAACGCAAGAACTTCGCATGGTTGGGGAAAATGGGATGATGGAAACAACCATAAAACACGATCCGGTGTCACGGGGATGACTAGATATTTAGGTAAATTGTGCTGAAGGTGTAAAATTGCAAAGTAATGGATGATGGGACAAAATAAAAATATTTGGGAAAAGGGTGGTAGTGATAGGTAGTATTTGTCCATGATAGGGATGACATTGCAAAGATGGGGATGAAAATGAAATTCCACAACCAAGGGCGACATGGGTTTTTGTGTGCCAAGGAAACATACGCCACTGGTTGCGATGGAAAAAATCTATTCTACATGTTGAAATTTGAAATGTTCTTTATACAATTACCAAATAAATAAAGAATAATTGGGTTCAAAGTACATGTACAAAAACAAGTGCCCCAGTGAAGAATGGTATGGCTTTGTGGGGTGCAAGTAGGGGAATGCAATTGATAAAGGGTGGGGGGCCCATGGGTGGGTTTCTGTACCAGGTAGATGGATGCAAGATGAAATTGTAGATGGGAAATTGATGTTGGATTATATGGAGGGTTAATGATAATGCATAGGTGAATTTAATGTAACCAAGAGCATGATGTGGGATTCCTTAATAGGGTGGTTAGCATGATGATGAGTAAAAAGTATGAGGTTATTACTTTATGGTGTAACACTACCAGGAATTCAGATCCTAATGGATAAGACATCATGAGTGTCAATATGGCAAGGGGTAAATATATGTGGGACAACTCATGGAGGTGATAATGATATTTTTTGAGAGTACTTGAATGTAATGGAGGTGATGGTGTTGTAGATCCAGGTGTGGGGATCCTAAGGATAAATGTAAAGGGGTGTAATTGGGATATGAAGCTATTTGAAAAGGGTGTGAGTGCATGCCAGTTTTGAACATATACCTGAAGGGGCCATAGAGTGGCTAAGATTGAATAGGATGTGTATTTTTGGAACAAGTACTTGCACACAAAAACATCAAATACCCAACGTGAAAAATATATGATGATAAAGAAAAAATGGCATTTATTTGATACAAATGATAGTGAGAAAGTGTACCTAAGATTTTGACATTAGTGGGAAAAATGGTCCCTTGATAAAAATTTTGGGTGCCCCTAGAAGAAGGCCAAAAAAAAATGAGTTCCTAGAAGAGGTAATCCCTAAAGTAGAGTAGGGTACGATGCATTCCTAGAAAAAGGAACTCCCTAAGGGAGGCCAGGGAACCATGTGTTCATGAAAAAGGAATTCCTTGAATGCAGCTGTAGAACAATGAGCTCCTGGAAAAAGGCACATGCTGAAGGAGGCCAGGGAACCATGGGTTCCCGAAAAAGGAAGTCCCTAAAGGAGGTCACAGAATCAATTGGTTTCTGATAAAGGCACTCCCTGAGGGAGTTTGGGGACCCATGGGTTCCCAAAAAAGGTACTTACTAAGGGAGGCCATAGAACTATGGGATCCAAAGAAAGGAACTCCCTGAAGGAGTTCGGGGAACCATGGGTTCTCGAACAAAGTCCATCCCTAAGGGAGGCCACATAAAAATGGGTTCCTAATAAAGGCACTCTCTAAAGGAGGTAAGGGAACCATGGGTTTCCAAAAAATGTATTTCCTAAGGGAGGCCACGAAAAAATGGGCTCCTAAGAAAGGCACTTCCTGAAGGAGGCCAGGGAACCATGGGTTCTCTAAAAAAGGCACTCCCTAAGGGATGCCATAGAAAAATGGGTTCCTGAGAAAGGAATTCCCCGAAGGAGGTCAGGGAACCATGGGTTCCTTAAAAAGGAACTTCCTAAGAGAGGCCACAAAAAAATGTGTTCCTGAGTAAGGCACTCGCCGAAGGAGGCCAAGGAAGGATGGGTTCCTGAGAAAGGCACTCCTTGAAGGAGGTTGGGGAACCATGGGTTCTCGAAAAAGGAACTCCCTAAGGGAGGCCACGAAAAAATGGGTTTTTGAGAAAGGAACTCCCTAAAGGAGTCCAAGGAATGATGGGTTCCTGGAAAAGGAACTCCTTGAAGGAGGCCATGTTTCCCTTATGGGGGTAACTAAAAATGACTGAGTCTAAAGGGGACTTTCCACAAGAAGTATTGAAACTATCTTGGTGGATCATTTTGATTATGCCATGTGGCATGTAATCACATGATGTATGGGGGCACTAGACACAAGGTGGTGTTATAATGGTTCCCATGAAGGGTATAATGTGGTTTGGTGTTGTTTCGAAAGCGAGGTCTTATGCAAACAAGGTGGGAAGTGTTACTACCCCCTATATTATGATATGAGGGATGGGGGAAGGGTTGTTTCCAAATACCCAAGATTATGGACCAAAGGTAAAATAACAAGCAGTTTAAAGTTGAACATCCAAAAAAGAGGATTTGAAATATTGTATCAGATACATTATTTTGTGTAGTATCTATTGGGGGGTTTAGTGCTTTAAATTGTGTGAAAACTTATCCTATATGGACATGATTGGTCATCATGGAACTGGAGTCCCTAATATCCCTATGGAATTGGAGTCCATGATTTGGTGACCAAACTGTTTAGGGATTTTGATCACAAGAGTGAGCAAAAGAGAGTCCCTTAACTACCCTAGTAAGATAACAAGGTATAACAGAAAGATGGTAAGCATGTTAGTGGACCTGGAATTTAGAAAACAAGATATAAAGAAACCAAATAACAACTAAGAATAATAAACCAACTAAACTAGCATAAACAAGTGATGCATTAAATTTAAAACATGAAATGGTTACTGAATAGAAATGAATCTTTGAATTGAGTGCACCAAGAGGAGATACATAGGACAATGAATCCCCTATTCCTCCTAAGGGAGGGTGCTTTGATCCCTCAAAAACTAGATCTATCACTCTTCAATGGTGAGTCTACAATGGTGAAAAATACCCAAAGATTATCTTCACAAGAGGTGTAAAGCTTACTCAATGCTACACTAGCTTAAAACTAATGGCTCAAGGGGAATATGGCTTTCTCCAAGAGAATTTGGAACAACATAACAATGCTATGGATTATTCTTATTTTTTTCATACAATGATCCTCTAGTTATAGGAGGATTTCAAGATATATTTCAACTAGTTACAAGTGTGATTGGAAGGCCTTTGGAGGTACCTCCCATCCCTTTCAGTGATCCCAAGGTAGAATTTTAGGGAGATTTTGGGGTATGGTCGAGATCTACTTCATCCCAAAAGTGGTTGAGGCCCAACCAAAATCATCAATGTGTTGTTTCTGCATCCACAAAGGTTTCTTGATTGTTATTCGCGTAGACCGCGTACTGTGCATGTTGTACATTGTGTTAGTCTGCATGGATGTGCGTGCACTATTTTGTTGATTGTGCATGAAATTCAGGATATTTTTTTCATAATTTTGTGGGTATCTTTCCAAATTGAATGTGATCCTTCCATAATTATTGCTAGTGTGATGTGTTGGGTTTTTCATCCATTATCTGTATTTTTCTGAGAAATGTTTTGGTGATAACACAAGGGTTATGGGACCTTCAACATGAGGTATAGGCATAATTCACTTAGGGATCGAGTGTCGAAGGGGTTAAGGGTCAAGTATAGGTGGGGTCCTAGGGTTAGATGGAGCTAGAGGGTCTAGATTATGGCCTAGGTGTAGGTCTAGTTCTAGATCATGGTTTAGGTCTAGGTCATGGTATAGGTCATGCTCTACATCATGGTCTAGGTATAGCTCTAGGTCTCGCCATGCCTTGTCATGTCTATGTCTAGGTGTAGGTCTTCCCATATCTAGGTCAAGGCCATGTATTTCCTTGCAATGTACAAAACCTGGTATATTGTGTTAAAGTGTGAGAGGGAGAGAGAGGAACATAGAGAGGGGGTAGAGAGAGAGTGTGTGAGAGTGTGGGAGGAAGAGAGAGGAATACATGGTTATCCATTCCATTCAGATACCAACTTAGTGATGAGATATGGCTATCCATGTTAGAATATGATGGATGTGCTCATTTAACCATAGAAAATATCACTATTGTCACCCAACCATAGGCTGAAGCCATCCCCGAGCACCTTAACCTTGACAGAGAATCATTCCACAATAAAAACCTAGGCTAGATAGCCAAACAAGATAGCACACCTCTCTCTCCAAGGATAGCGCACCAAACAAGCGCTGATCAGAGAGTCCAAACCATAACCAAGAGATAGTCCAAGCCAAAACCAAAATCTGCTAGCTGCAGCAGCTGCAATGGCAGCTCTCCTCCAGACTTGCACACAAATTGGCCAACTGCAGTGCACACAAGTGTTGCTTCTACAATTTCAAGAATGCTTGCTAGAATCAAGATTGGCCTCTTGTATTTATACTAAAACTGGCAAACTGCATGGGCTGACTTCTCATTCTGGGTGCCTATTTACTTAGTATATAATATTTCCTTTAGCAGACTTCTTCTCTTGGAGGCTAATAACATAATACAAGTTATCCTCTTGAGTTGACTTGTCTTCTAGGGTTATTATCCAACTAATTAGGGTTTCTTATTGCTTCCCGGAGTATTCTATTCTCGTCAGGTTTACATGTGGAGGTAAATATCTCCCGCAACTACCATAATATCAACACTCCCTCCTATCTAGGGAGGTATTTAAAGTAATGGTCTTAAGCACAAACATACCATTCACCCGGTAGCATCAACATAGTTGTATAGAGTATCTCATGATTAGATCATGAGCACCATCATCACTATCAGTGTCATCAACTGCATCATCTCTCGAAATCATACTCCATCTAAGTAATCAGACATGATGTTGGATAAGTCACTCACTCCACATAGTGACATAAGAGCCATTCTTCTAATCCAGACATATGTCCTAGAAGAATAAATGTCCCGAACCATTTTCTGTCTAGGAAATCTCTGTCCATTGATCATCCATCTAGTTGATACTCATTTCCAACACTATTGATAGTATTCAAGGAAATCGAAACAAATCCATTCAATAGAACACAACTGTGTCTATCCATAGTAGTACAATCCAATGATACACTGCCACACCAAGTAGCACATAGATACTTGATCAGTGAAATATAGTCACAAATAGTGGAACAGATCCACCACAGTAGTATAAATCTACTATCTGGAAACATGCGCCTCCTCCCCTAGCACCCCGTCGTCTGCCTCCGCGGCGTCCCCTAACCATGATGACCTGCACACAGGAAAACAACTCAATCAGCAACAGAATAATCAATACCATCATGTCAACGGATCCCGT
>SNQJ01S0008452.1:77480-97605 GCA_010110895.2 Picea sitchensis | reverse complement strand
TCGAAGAAGACTTCTTCTAAGGTCACACTAAACATGTGCTGCTTTTTCATGGTTGCTTCCATGGATAGATACTTCATCATCTTCAATGGATCATATAATTTAGGATTAGATACCTCCTAATCCTTTCTTCATGCATGAATGCATGCTCTTCTTTTGGAAATATATAATCGGCTCTCTTCATCTAGGAGAGTCCATGCTTCCACCTGCATCCTTATTACCTTCTACAAAGTATCACAAATATTTTTCCAATTTCCTCTTGATTGTTGACTTCTTTCTGTCTTTACTTCTGCTAGTTTTCTTCAATATTGATTATGATTTCATCTTATCTTGTAATTGTTACTTATGTAATATATTCCACATTAATTGTTACCAAGGGTTGTTGATGTACTTCATCCTTTCATGTGTATTTTCTGACTTGTAGTCATAGTGATAGCAATCCTTATCTTGTTGTTCTTCCATAGGTATAGTTTCTCTTGGAACATATTATCTTCTAGGAAACAGATGTGCAAGATATGTATAGAAAACATACAAGAACTGTGAGGAGTATTTTTACCTTGTCTTAGAAGAAGAAGTTGGTTTCATCTTGCTTAGTCTTGTTTGAAGGTTCCTTTTCTTTGATAATCGATGCTTCGTGTGTCTCCTTCCTTTTGTTCATGCTTACAAAAAATGTATCCCATGTATTGGGAAGACCATTGAGTATTATGTTTACCAATTCTTTCTCTGAAATGATATCTTCAATAGCTTGTAGTTGATCTCTTAACTGAGAGATTCTCACAAAGTATGATGTTATGTTGTCATCATCATTCATCTTCATGTCACAGAGCTCATTCTTCAGACTCATTACTTGTCCAATGTTTCTGAATGAGAAGAGGTTTGTTAGGGAATCATACATCTTCTTAGACGAATCAAGATGGGAGATGTAGGGTATCAGGTGGTCTTTTATAGAATCCACTATGATACTCATGGCATTGATGTCATTGTCTTTCTCCATAATTGCAATGTTTTGCGGTTCCTTTTCTTTTCCTTCTTCAAACTCTGGTTCCATAATATTTCCTTTCATGATATCCAACACTTTATTCTTGGAAAGGATGATATTAATCCTTGTCTTCCATGCTCTAAAGTTAGAAGCCCCATCTAACTTATTTTCTGACTTCATAGAGTAATTCATGGTTTTCTTGACTTGGTCAACCCTAGATTTGACCAAAAACTCAACCTTGATGTCTTAGCTTACTGAGAGTACCAGAAGATGTGCTAGGCTAGGGAGGACTAGTCTATATAGAAATTAGGTAAATCCATTCACTTATGGTGCCTCAACAAGAGGATTAGGGTTTCTGCAATTGCACCTGCTAGTAACCCTAGCGACAGTTCTTTGGTGACTGCTCCTGCTAGAAACCCTAGCGACAATTCTTCAACGAGATTAATATCCTTATGGCTATGCTCCCTTCCAGTGGTTAGACTGAATGAAGGAGGTGTGGGACCATAACCTATTAGAATATGATGGATGTGCTCATTTAACCATAGACAATATCACTATTGTCACCCAACCATAGGTTGAAGCCACCCCTGAGCACCTTAACCTTGACACATAATCATTCTGGAAGAAAACCCTAGTCTAGATAGCCAAACAAGATATCACACCTCTCTCTCCAAGGATAGCGTACCAAACAAGATTTTATCAGAGATTCCAAACCATAACCAAGAGATTGTCCAAGCCAAAACTGAAATCTGCTAGCTGCAACAGTTACAATTGAATCTCTCCTCCAGACTTGCACATAAACTAGCCAATTACAGTGTGCACAAGTGTTGCTTCTGTAGTTCTAAGAATGCTTGCCAGAATGAATACTAGCCTCCTGTATTTATACTAAAACTGGCAAACTGCCTGGGCCAACTTCTCATTCTGGGTGCCTATTTACTTACTATATAATATTTCCTTTACCTGACTTCTTCCCTTGGAGGTTGATAACCTAATACAAGTTATCCTCTTGAGCCGACTTGTCTTCTAGGGTTATTATCCAACTAATTAAGGTTTCTTCTTTCTTCCTGGAATATTCTATTCTCATCAGGTTTACACCTGGAGGTAAATACCTCCCGCAGCTACCATAATATCAACAATCCATTCTATTTTGGTACACCCTTTGTAGTGGTCTAGGTCATGGTCATGGTCATGGTCTAGGTATAGGTATAGTTATAGGTCTATGTCTTTCCATGCCTTTCCATCTCTAGGTATTACCATTGTCAATTTTCACATGCAACTCTATGTGACTAATTTCATATTTGAAAATTGTTTCCTAGTGATCTAACTATCACTCAACAACTTTACATTGAAATTATTGATTGAAAACATATGGAGTAGAAAAACAAATATCAAAGATAAATCATCAATACACAAGAGACACAATAATTATGTTTTGAAACTTTATCCAATCCTTCAAATCTAAGGACAAGACTAGTCCTCTCAATGTCACCAAGACTGAGGACAAAATCAATCCTCTCAACCAATAAAATGTCACCAAATATGAGGAAAACCTTGTCCTCCAATAACCATATTAATTAAAATACCAAACCTCAACAATATTCTGGAAGTCACCTTTTCCCAAGAATCTACTGTAGAACACATGTATGTCCTGCTAATGCCACCTATCACCTTGTATGGATCTTTACCTGCCCAGAAAACTAGATACATGATTCACCAAATGGAAACCCGTGGACATATGTTGTTTTCTCCACTTCAAATCATACACAATTTTTCCATATGCAACCCATGAATATACACACTTCGTCTTCCTACAAATCGTGTATGGTATGAAAAAATCACCCACACATGCGACCTTCTTCACTCCTCTCTCTTGGGATAGATTCACCACCTTGCAGACTTCCCTTTTCTGAGATCACCAATCCTCCTTGAAACACATGCATAATCACTTATGCCAAATCCATTTTTCCACAATGATCACACTTTGTCACAATGACCCCTCTCCTTTATATAGGAGTCCGGTGAGTGAGCCTAGGATCCCTTCCTAAAATCAACAATTAATTAGAATATTTTAATTGTCTTTGTGGGTGTGTCACCCCACACAGACCCACAAAGCCCATTAAATTTCCCATGAGGCGCTAACCTCTTTTCTAGGATGATTTCACTAAACTAAATTCAAAATTGGTGCCAACGAAAATTACCACATGCTTGGCACCTTGGCATCTAGTGGGAATACATCCTGAAGCTACAAAAAATGAACAATTTCTCTTAGTGAGGGAGGTATTACATCCTACAACAACTAAATGAACTTGTGTCACTCATAGTAGATATCGCTCTAGATCTACCACCTCATCTTCACTCTAATAGTCTAAACCAACTACTCCCTTTGTCACTATGGAAAATGGGTCCTCAAATATTGTCACAATAAGTTCAACTGTCAATTTTGTTTGAATGACACCTTCCTTGGTCATTGAGACAAAATATGTTTGATTGGTCACATCCTCAATCAATGGAACACATCCAATTGTATATTCTATCTGATTGGCCACATCCTTGGTCCATGAGGAAAACTCCATCTAATTAGTTACAACCTCGGTCTCTGAAGAAAATCCTGCTACATAATATACCTCACTGGTTTCTCCCTCTATGACTCAATAAAATCCTACTCCCCAACCCTCTTGGCTAGATGTCTCATCTATCACTGTAGAAAACACTGTTGATCCAAGTGTATCCTTGATGGAGGTATCACATTCCCTAGAATCCTATGGCCTTAAAAACTCTTCTCTAAACTCCTCCAACCATTACATCTATCTGTGAGTCCTAGAATATGTCTCTCTCCCAATTGAACCTAAGGGGGAAATTCATCTGGATGCCCATCTGTCCCTTTGAGAAAACGATCTCTCCATGAGGTCAAGCTCACTTTGAGATCGCATGTTCCTTTTGAAACCTGGCTCCCTCTGAGTCTGCACAACCTCTAGTGCCATATACTCCATGCCCATTATCCTTTTCACATTCTTGGGAGGATTCTCTTCCCCCCTGTATCTTGAGGGCTGAATCCCTCTAAAATTTGTCTCCCTCTGATATGGTACTATTGGTGGGGCCACCTACCTCATCACTTGTGGAGCTACCTCCTCCCTTTGAACCTATGTTGTAGGTGGGTCTTCCTTCCTCACCACTGGTGGAGACACCTACTCCTATTCATCTATCTCTCTGCTCTTGTTAGCTACAAAAATCTTAGGCTTTCCCATAAACCTATATAAGTTTCCCTCTCTAACTCCAATAAATACTATTGATCCAAATCTAGACAGTCTAGACAGAAGCAACACTTGTCCATCTCAAAACAAAATATGATATCCCTTCCTCTCAATCTACAAGACTGAGAGGACACTCCTCTCGAGTTTTTGCACCCATAACACATTCAACACCATCAATATCTCTCTTGACTCCAATTGAAACGAGACTATCCGTGAGAGTGTAAAACAACTATCTAGTACCTGTCATATGGAAATATGCTTTGTTGTCCACCAACCAAGTCTCCCTACTAGAGACTTCTCCTAAAAGGTTGAAGACCGATAATATATTCTTATGGAACCTATCTCCAACCTCATCATCCTCTGTTGTTGATTCTTTTTGCCTTCTTCCTCTTCCCATCTGGTGTGGACAATGTGAAGTATAATGATCAAATTCATGGCACTCATAACATCTTATCTTACTAAGATCCTTCTTCTATCTCGACTCTGGATATGCTTATCTATTGGTAGAATCCCTTCTCCCTGACGGACCTCTTATGTCTAGAGAATCCCTTATTCCATTTCTATTGTGGGCTACAAGGGTTGGGTTCTCACCACTCCTACTATTTACCACACCATCCATATCATCCTTGGATACCAACTGGGTTTACTCCTGGATGCAATTTGTCCATAGTCTATCAAAGTTTGGAAACCTATTTCGTGGACAGATCCCCTGCACAAATGGCTCCCAAGATGAGGGAAGACCTCTCAATGCTACATTCATCGGCTCAACATCCTGTACTATCTCACCAATATCTATGATCTGATCTCATATATGAGTAATCTTCATAAGATAATTGGAAACTATGTCTTCACTAGTCATCCTAACAACCTGAAGTTGATGCTTCAAGTGTAGCATCCTGCCAATATTTTTTTTTTGGTAAAGACCCACCAAAGCATCATACATATCCTTGGTAGTTTCTTTCTCAACAATGTAAGGAATCAAGTGGTCCTTCCT
This sequence comes from Picea sitchensis, assembly GCA_010110895.2. Classification (NCBI taxonomy): domain Eukaryota; kingdom Viridiplantae; phylum Streptophyta; class Pinopsida; order Pinales; family Pinaceae; genus Picea; species Picea sitchensis. The sequence goes on along the minus strand of SNQJ01S0008452.1, from coordinate 92,384 downwards.
AGACTCTAGCAATACTCACTTGGCCTTCACTTCCCTCTTCTTGTGAAATTCCAAATATATTGGATCAGTCGAGCTAGGAACCACATCCTCAACATACTCCTTGAGGTCACTCTCTTCCAACAAAAGGAGAACCCTTTCCTTATAAGCTTAGAGGTGGGTTTCCCCTTCCAACCTATCCTCAATATTCAATGTATTCACCATATTGACCTGCTCGGAAAAACAAAAAGAACAAGTACAACACTCTTCCAGTGTTGTAGCCACCAAAGTGTCTCAAGATTATCCCCTTCTCTTCAAATCCCAAACTCTGATACCATGTCAATTTTCACGTGTAACTCTATGTGACTAATTTTGGATCTAGAAATTGCTTCCTAATGATATAACTATCACTGAACAACTTTACAGTAAAATTATTGAATAAAAACATATGCAACGAAAACAACAAGATCATATATGAATCATCACTACATAAGAGACACAATAATTATGTTTTGTAACTTTATCCAATCCTTCAAATCTGAGGACAAAACTAGCCCTCTCAATGTCACCAAGGCCGAGAACAAAATAAATCCTCTCAACCAATACAATGTCACCAAATATGAGGAAAACCTTGTCCCCCAATAACCATACAAATCAAAATACCAAACCTCAACAATATTATGGATTCTCCTTTGCCCAAGAATTTGTTGTAAATCACTTGTATGACCTGATCATGTCACTTGTCATTCTGTATGGATTTGTACTTTCCTAGAAAACTAGATATGTGATTCACCAATTGGAAACCCACGAGCATACATTGTTTTCTCCATTGCAAATCACAAATACCCTATACACAATTTATCCTTCTACAACCCATGTAAATATGTGCTTCGTCTCTTTCAAATCGTGTATGGTACGAAAAAATTTGCTAACACATGTGACCATCTTCGCTCCTCTCTCTTGAGCCAAATTCCCCACTTTGTAGAATTTCCTTTGCTAAGATCACCAATCCTCCTTAACACACATGCATACTCACTTATGCCAAATCCATTCTTCCACAATGATCACACTTTGTCACAATGACATCTCTCCTTTATATAGGATTCCAATGAGTGATTTTAGGATCCCTTTCTAAACTCAACAATTAATTAGAATATTTTAATCCTCTTTATGGGTGTGGCACCCCCACACAGACCCACAAATCCCATCAACTTTCCCATGAGGACCTAGCCCCATTTATAGGCTAATTTCACTGATATGAAATTCAAAACTGGTGCCAATGAAAATTCCCACATGCCCAACACCTTGGACTCTAGTGGGAATACCTCCCAAAGATTCAAAAAATCAACAACCATGTCTAGGTATTTCCATGTCTACGTCTAGGTCTAGGTCTATCCATTCCTTTCCATGTCTAGGTCTAGGTCATGGTCTAGGTCTAGGTCTAGGTCTAGGTCATGGTCTAGGTCTAGTTCTAAGTCTTTCCATGCCTTTCAATGTTTATTTCTCGACATGTCTAGGTGTAGGTCTAGGTATTTTCCTGACTTTGCATGTCTAGGTGTTGATATGTTTTTCCTTGCAATGTACCAAACTTTCTAGAGTGTGTGAGAGAGTGAGAGGGATAGATAGGAAGTTAGAGAGGGGGTTATTTAGAGAGTGTGTGATAATGTGAGAGGGAGAGAGAGGAAGACAAAGAGGGGGGTAGGGAGAGAGTGTCTGAGAGTGTGAGAGGGAGAGAAAAAAAGACAAAGAGGGGAGTAGAGAGGAAGCAATGAGAGGAGAGAGGAAGAGATAGAGGAGGGTAAGGAGGTTGAGAGAAGAGTGAAAAGAAGGGTAAACACAGAGGAGAGAGAGAGAGGGAGGTAGAGAGAGGTAAATATAAGAAAGGGGGAGTGAGAGAGATATGGTGAAGATATAAAGTGAGGGGGAGAGAGAGGAGTATATGTAGGAGAGAGGAGAGAGAGGAAGGAGTAGTGGGAGGGAGGGAAGGTATGAAGGAACAAGTATAAACAAATAGGAAATAAGAGTGCATTCCATTCCTAGTCGTATTCACATTCCCTAGGTAGTGCGCATTCCACAGAACATATTGCCTCTCTTTATAATTCATTTTTGGAAAGACTGACAACTCTAACATATGTGTATGAGTAACTTGCTTGTCTCAGATTCCAAGTTCAGGGTGAAAAACCTGGTGGTTTGGTATGCAAATAGATACAAACCTCCATTTTTATAAATACCTCTATATATGCTTTGTTTTTGATGTTATTTTTCTAGGCATTAGAAATTTGTGTTATTAGATGAAAATACATAAACAATACAAGACTAAATATGTAGATTCAAATATATATATATGTGTATATATATATATATATATATATATATATGCTCTATATATATATATATATATATATATATTGGAAATAATATTGATACTATTTTTTAATCTTATTTGTCTTCCACAGCTAATATCAAAATCTAGAATACATACCTATTTTATTTTCACTATAACTTTTTCATCTTAACCATTTATAAAATGAGTTATATGCTACTTTCATCTTAACCATTTATAAAATGAGTTATATGCTACACAAGAAGAGACTGATATCTACAATCTCAAAAAAAAAATGATAATATTAAGAACCTCATAGCCTTCTCTAATGGAAGACATTGTAATTTCAAGGATATATTGACTTTCATAATTTTAAAAAATATAAAATTAATATTATAAATTTTGAAACAATACACTGCACTTGAAAAATGGGTTTTCTACAATTATACAAGTTTCTAGAAGAAAATTTCATCATTAAGGTACTCAACACTTGCACTAACGGAGACATATACCTTATATTTTGCTAGAAAAATAACACATCATTGATAGAAAAACTCAAATTACACATAGTTATTCACAATTTCTATAAATAAAAGTCTTATATTCGGAAAGATAATTCAATTTCTTATATTTAATATTTTTACACCATATTCAAAATCATTGTAAACGTACTTTGAATAATCCCTCCAAGTTTATAGATTGTTGTTTTTCCATGTTTACATTTTTATTAATGCATCATGAGAGACCATAATTAGCTTGCACATACCCCTATACCAACTTTGTTTAACATCATTTCTCCTCAACACACTCTATTATATCTATGTATTAAATATATATATATAGTTGATCCCGTCCTTCTTTGGGATCAAGTAAATCTCTAAGGGTGGATAACATCATGCTTGAATTAGGGGCTAGACATCAATTCTTATGCATCCTTTCTTTTATTTATTTTTTTAATTATATTATTCTTGCATTAGTTCACGTGTATTGAGAAATAATGCAAATTAATAGAAATATTATAGAAGCACAGATACTTAGGAATTGCGTTGTGGACCTATGTAGTGTATCTCATGGCATAGATAACTATATTTAATTTTGAGTGGAATTTTGTAAAGGCATGGGTCAAATATTTTCATCTATTCTTATTTATATTAGAGTATTGATGTTTACTAGATTTATTATATCTTAATACATTTGTGTTCATGTTTTAAAACTTGTTTTGTGTTTATCGTACTAGTTAGAGTAACTTAGCAGCTGTTGGGTTTATGGCCCTAGTTATAGTATTTCAATAATTGTTTGGATTTAACAAAACTTTCAAACTATGTTTTTATATTTTGATTAAGAAAAATTAATTAAAGTAAATAAAAATAGTTAGATCAATGGTTATACAAATGTCATATTAAGTCAGAGTTTTCCATTATAATTAGGAATGTTGTTTTCCTTTTATGTGTTTTATTATTTGTGACCATACTACACTTAATATTTCTAGTTTTCCATTAAAATTAGGCATGTTGTTTTTCTTTTATGTGTTTTATTATTTGTGACCATACCACACTTAATACTTTTATAGTGAACACCTCTTCCATTAGTAAAAATTCGACTATCATATATATACACTATTTATCTCCCCCTTAGCACTAATTGAGTAGTTTTTTTCATTGGAATAAATCTTATGCAAACTCATTTCAGTTTTCCATTATAATTAGGCATGTTGTTTTTCTTTTATGTGTTTTATTATTTGTGACCATACCACACTTAATACTTCTCTAGTGAACACCTCTTTCATTAGTAAAACTTCGACTACCATCCATATACACTACTTATCTTCCCCTTAGCACTAATGAGTAGCTTTTTTCATTGGAATAAATCTTATGCAAACTCATTTCAGTTTGAATTGCAAACTTCAACCCATTAACATAGTACCTAAATATTATTTGGTTTGCATTTGTTTTTGTCCAAATCATATCAAGATGTTATAGAATTCTTCTATATATTCGTATACACTTCAATGTGTTTTATTCTATATAAAAACACACACACTCACACTCTAGTAAAAATGTTTCTTACAATTCTTTTATATATTCTTATACACTTCAATATGTTTTATTCTATATAAAAAACACACTCACACTTCTCTAGTAAAAATGTTTCTTAGAATTCTTTTATATATTCTTATATATTTCAATATGTTTTATTCTATATAAAAACACACTCACACTTCTCTATTAAAAATGTTTCTTAGAATTTGGGGACCTTTTCTCTATTAAAAATGTTTCTTAGAATTCTTTTATATATTCTTATATATTTCAATATGTTTTATTCTATATAAAAACACACTCACACTTCTCTATTAAAAATGTTTCTTAGAATTTGGGGACCTTTTAATTTCAATTTCAAATTTTTCTTTATACTTTTAAATTTTCTTTCATTACACAAAGTCCCATCATATGACACCATTTTCTTTCAACTTGGTACTCTCAAACTTCATTTCATTAGAGTCTTCTATATTCTCAAATTCAAATTATTTGTTCATTTCATTGGAGTCTTCTATATTCTCAAATTCAAACTATTTGTCCATTTTATTGAACTACTCAATCAACACCAGGTATATAAACTTTTGTTTATCTAGAAATTTCAACTTTTTCCATTCTTTTTAATTTTCGATTGACTCTCACCATTTTTGCAACTTATCAATATTTTTATTATTCATCTCACTTTCATTTTGATATCGAAAAAATAGAACCTTATTAACATTTTTTTTCCAATAGAAAATTCACTCAATTATATTAATGAAAATATAATTTTTTTACATCTTCTAGACCCACAGATGAGAAATACAAGTCCATGGACCATGCTCATAAACAAATACAGACACAACCCCAGAAAGTCACCAAAGATGAAAACCAGCATGCAGGTTGCAAAAGGAGATACAAAACAAAGAAAAAAACCCCAACAAAAACTAGAAAAGAAGCTAAACTAGTAGCCGCATGCCCCTAGTGTGGACCTCAAAGATCTGGTCCAAAACCACTTCTTTCCAAGGGAAGAGGTCAAGAGGATCCAGAAAACTGAAGAGAAACCAAGAACCCGGTCGCAACAAAACCCTCGAAGCCACCACCGCCGCAAAACATCAACGCTATCACCATCCGAGAAACGAGCCCTCGAACACTCTAACACATGAAAGCTTCTCAGAAAGAAAAAAAAATGGAGCCTCACTTGTTAGGCAGACTCAGGCTCAGGGGATCGTTCTAGTAACATGGCCCAGAGCAGCCTCCTCGACCCCAAAAAACTGCCTCGGAGGATCCGCCGCCAACCACTGAAGGTCCTTGCACCCATATTCGACATTGACGCTCCGCCCGCAAAGTCTGCAGAGTTGAATCCTCTGTCGCTGTCATCTTAGACCCTAGAAACGCCCTTTCCTGCTTGCCCTGAAGGGATTTATTCCCATGATCGCCCTACTCCATGGAGGCCAGGGATGTGGCTAGCAAAACCTAGTCACAGATCCCGCAGAGCCTGAAACCCTACACAACTCTCAAACCCACTGACAATCGCAAAGACATAAACCTCTGATAACAAGATTTTGCCAATTGTTTTCTTTTGTTTTAATAAACACTTTAGGAAATTTACATGTATAATTCCAAAACCTTATTAACCTAAAAAGGATTTGTACATCAATGTGAATGGGAATGAAATGTAAGAAAGCATAACCTAAATGTGAATATTTATATATTCTAAAGTTGAAGTAACACATAAAGAATTTGGAACTTGACATGTATATACACATTTAATTTAGAATATTTTAAATTCGTGTTGTTATCACTCCAGGAAACTCTCCTAGGTTGTAAGTCAGAGATGCCTGGTAACTTAATCTTTTTAGAAACTATTTTCTCAATAATAGGTGTGGGTTTGGATCAATATGAATATCTTAACCTCTGGATTGTATTCTCAAGACAGTCTTAGTTATATTCATGCAACACAAGGCCTTCAAGAGCTATTGTCAGATAGGTTTGTATAACAAATGGATAGGAAAACTAATCAGTTAACCAAAACATACATAAACCATATATATGATGGGTCAACAAACTAGCAAAAGATGCTTGTGATTCTTGCTTAACAATCAAGAGTAAGATGACAGTTACCATAGGATCATTAAACAGAGACAAAAGAACTAATTCCACTCATAAGCATAGACAAAGATGAAAGAAGGTCTAACAGTAACAAATGAAAGAAGCTTGCAGGCTGATATATTAAAGAAAGTGTCTTTCATACAAAACAATAGCATATAGAACTCAAAATCAAACCTTTAGTTCATGTTCTACCTTTAGCTTTATAGCTTTACAATGTAGTTTTGAGATCCTAAAAACATGGATTAGATATACTAAAGATAGAAAGTCAAAATTCAGTTTGCAAAAGATAGGGAATGATCCTCAAAATGAGGTCAATCCCACATTTCATGGTCTTCATAGCTTGTAGAGTCATTGTGTAGTGCAGAATAGCCTTCCAAGGCTGAGAGATGACTCTTCCAAGAGATACAATTTGAATTTGCTGAGATGTGAAAAAAATCCAATCTGTTTCCACCAAAATAGGTGCCAAAACCAACTTGGCCACCTTTTATAATCCTTATGCACCAAAAATGGATCTTGAAACTGAATATATAATTCATCATCCATCCATCATGAGTGTTTTCAAATGATTTGGATCGGAAAAACCTCAATCTGTGAAAAATTTAGCTTCCTCTATCTAGTTACAGGTTTCGGTGGTTAGCATAGAAGACTTCTGGGTCGATTAACTACCGAAAGCTCTTATTTCGGTGGTTAATGAACAGTTGTCTTGTTTGCCTAAACCACCAAAAACCTAGCTTTGTCAAAACTTCAAAATTTGCAAAAATGATTACCTTGATGCTTTGCTGAGTGTTCAAGGTCTTTTGGACAATGCAGCTCCTCTTCGTCTAGATCTTCGAACTTCAACTTGCTGTGTGAAAGACTGTGGTATATCTACCATGGTTGTAGCTAAGTTGGCTAGAGTTTCCAAACTTGTTTGCTCCTGTGTTGGCGATTGAGAATCTTTTAATTTTAGCCTCAGAATTCTAAGTTGCCTGTACAGCTTCATGTTCTCCCTTATCAACACCATGTTCTTGTCTTTGATTTTATCATACTTTTCTTTGAGGCTTTGGTTCATGTTGAAAAGTTCTGCATTTCTTTCAGTAAAGTCTGTATTTTCCTTTTTAATAACTCTTTCTAAGACTTCATTTCATAGACTTGTTGCAGGAGTTTATTGATTTTATGTGCCTTAGATTGTTTAGGCTTGCTTGAAGAAGCTTTTTCCAATGGTGGAATGTGTGCCTCTGGGGAAGTTGGTGAGGGCAAGTTCAGACAATCTTCTGCAACTTGTCTAGTTTGTTCATCACCTTGTGTCTCTGCTAACTCCTGTTCTGGCTCTGAGTCACTATATGGTAAGTTTAAAGGGTTACTTCCTTCAGCAAGGTCCTTGGTCTGCTCACCCTCAAACTGTAACTTTCTTTTGATTATTTTTCTTTTAACAAAGGATGATTCTATCGGTTCTCTTGGTGGTAAGATACCCTTCCATTTTCTATGATTGCTTTTAGGAGTAATGGTCCTCTTAGTGGTAGCTTTTTTACCCTTTTCCTCCTGTTGCCAATCAGTCTGGAATTCATTCTAGAAGAGGAAGTAGTTCCAATCTACCTGTCTTTTCTTCAATGACTCCTTTACAATGAGAGTAATGAGTCCTTGATGAGACAATCTACTTGCCACCTTAGAGGGCGTGGCCTTGACTTTCCTAGCCATTTTTGTGAGGGCTTTGTGCAAGTAAAATGGTAAATTGATGGGAGATCTCCCTGTGAAGTGATTTAAAATTTTGAAGTGGTAGAACATGACTTTGTTGTATCTACCTTCACAGGTGATATAGACAAAGGTAGCCTTCAGGAGAGATTTCCATTTAGGTTCCAGATAAGACATTTGTATGTCTTTTTTCCATGTAAGATCTTTGTGCAAAGGCTGTAGGTAGGATCTAAATTCAATGTTTGAAGGTACAATTGATTTGAACCAACAATCGCCTGTTCTGGGGAGACCAGTGAACTCAGCTATGGCTGCCTCATCAACCACAAACTGCTCCTTTCCCACTATTGTTGTTCTTCCATCATACGAGCTAGAAAAGGTTTCAGACACCTGTTGGTGAAAATCTACCATTTTTTCACAATATGTATAGACTCCAGTTACTTTCGGCAGTTATGTCTTCATGATTGTGCCAATTGACAACTGGCTCGTGTGAAAGCATGGGCTTTTCATTTTTCTTGTTTAAATCTTTTCGGTAGTTAACTGAGATTTTTCTTTTCCCTCTTAACTACCGAGAACGAAGGCTTTCGGTGGTTAATGAGCGCGTTTCAGGCTCGCCTAAACCACTGAAACCTGAGATTCTATCTTTTGCTTGACCCAACCAAATCAAAAGTTCTTTCTAAGTTTATTGACTGAAAATAGACTCTCTAACCTACCTACAAAAATTTAGAAATAAATTTTGGACCACAATCTATCACCTAAAAAGAAAAATCTCCACCAATTTATTTGAGGAGATAAAATTGGCTCTTGTTGGGGATGAATGCCTCACTGTGAGGCTTCAAGAACCACAGAACCAATGCCTTTCCTGAAAAAGAAAAATAAAAACTATCTGCTAGTGTTTCCATTGGGCATGGAGTTATTCTGTAAAAATAAAGACTAAAACTAAAATTACAATGACCAGGCTTCACAGTCTTAGACACAATAGAGTTTTAGAAATCGCCTGTTGACTGGGCCACCGAACATTTCTTCACCTCCCAGATTTTGTAGAATGAATGTGTTGTTGTGTTGTACTTGAGTTATCATGAAAGGGATGGTCCACAAAGAATCGAACTTGTTATGTTTGCCTTTATTCTGTCTGAGAGCGTCCCATTTCATAACCCAATCACCAACCTGAAAATTATCCACCTTTGCCTTTCCGTCAAAAGTATCTTTGATCTTCTTTTGATGAGACTCTGATCTTTCCACTAACTGTTCGCGGGCCTGCTGCAGTTCCACCAAATCAAGCATTCTTCTTACCATATTATTTGACTCAGTTTGTTCTTCCTGAAAGAATCTAGCCACTAGTAAAATTAACTGAACAGGAAAAATGGCATCAGTCCCATAGACCAATTTGAATGGAGATGTTCCTATAGAATTTTTGATAGTTACTATATCTGCCCACAGAGAAAATTTTATTTTAGAATCCCAATTCTTTTTGTTCTCCTCTAACAGTTTTCTGATTATTTTGATGAAGCTCTTATTGGATGATTTGGCCAAGCCATTACCTTGAGCGTAGTAGGTGGTTGAATGTACCAACTAGATGCCCATTGATTCACACATGTCGACCAATGCATTTGTTTTGAAAGTCATTGCATTATCTGTTACCAGCCTTTTGGGGTAGCCGAATCTGCTCAAGATATTTTCATAAAGAAATTTCATGACAACCTGGTGAGTGGAATTCCTCGTGGGAATTGCCTCTATCCATTTTGTAAAATAATCTATGGCTACTAAGATCCACTTATGTTGACCACTATATGAATGATGTAGCTCACCTATAAAATCTAAACCCCACTACTGAAAAGGGTCATTCACTACTATAGGTCTCAGGGGCAAGGATTTTAGCTCTTGTTTTCCTGTGAATCTTTGACATTTATCACAAGCTTTGATGAAGGTACACACATCTAAGAAAAGAAAAGGCCAATAGTATCCATCCCTTAGAATTTTATGAACCGTGGTCTTCCAGTAATGATGACCTCCACAAACACTTGAATGAAATTGATGTATAACTTCCACTGAATCTTATTTGTCTAAACATCTGAGTAATAAACCAACAAGGTATTTCCAATATAATAGATTATTGTAAATGCAAAATTTGATGGCTCTGAGCTTAAGAGATCGGGCTTGAGTCATGCTGAGTTCAGGAGGAACCTCTAGCTTTTGTAAAAAATGTATAATACCTGAGTACCATTCACAAGAAGACAGATGCTCTGCAACCTGTTGATTGTTATGTTGTCCTTCTACTGCCACCTCTGTCTGCAAATTCGATGAATTTTCCCCTATGAAATTTATGTCCAGCAGCTCATGGTTTTCCTCCATTAAAAGCTTAGCAAGGCCTTGGCATTTTACCAATTTGGTGGGCTTCACTTCAATGTTGAACTCGATCAACTTTGCAATCCATTTAGCTCTCTTTCCATCAATATCAAGCTGAGTCAAAACGTCTTTCACGGAGGGTGACAGAACATATGCAATGACTTTTGAGTGGAGGATATAAATTCTGAAAGATTTTAAATATTTTATGAGAGCATAGGCTTGTTTTTCAATAGGATCATACCTTAGTTCAACATCTCCAAGTGTTTTGCTGAAGAAAGAAACTGGGTGATCCATATTGTCATCATCTTTCTGTAGTAGGACTGTTGCCACTATGTCATAAGAAGCAAAGGAAAAAATGTAGAAAATATTGTTGTAATCCGGACTGATCAGAGTCGGGGATTCCATGATAGCCTATTTGATATCCTGAAATGAATTCCTTGCATTGTCTGTCCATTTTATCTCAGACCCTTTTTTCAACATACATGTTATGTGTTTTACTAGCTCGGCGAAATTTGGAACAAATATTCTAACAAAATTAATCTTACTGAGCAGCGATTGAATATCCTTTTTTGACCTTGGCAAGGACAGCCTCTGAATTGCTTCCACCCGAGCCAAATCAATTTTCATGCCTTCTGCTGAGACAATGTGGCCTAAGAGCTTGCCTTTCCTGAGAGAAAAATGGGACTTTTTGGGATTCAATGAAATTCCAAACTGTCTGCACTTGAGAAACACTCTTTTTAAATGCTTTAGATGCTCCTCATGACTGCTAGAATAAACTATGATGTCATCAAGATAGACGAGGACAAACTTGTCCTTCTCACCCACGAAAGATATGTCGATGGCCCTTTGAAATGTGGCCCCGACATTCATTAATCCGAATGAAATTTTGGCGTACATAAAGGTACCCCAAGGAGTAGTAAAAGCAGTCTTCTCTTGGTCATCAGGATGGACAAAAATCTGGTTATAGCCAGAAAAACCATTTAGGAAAGACATAACAGTAGCCCCTGAAATTCTTTGCAGCAAATGTTCCATTTTAGGTAGGGGGTAGTTATCTTTCTTAGAGCATCTGTTTAGGTTTCTAAAGTCCACACATAACCTGACCTCTCCATTTTTGCTTCTCACTATTACTAGATTTGCAATCCATTTAGAGTATCTCAAAGGGATTATGATCTTGGCATCAAGAAGCTTTTTTATTTTTCTTTCAATCACAGGGAAAAGAAGAGGACTAATAGGTATTAGCTTTTGTTCGAAATGGATGGTGTCCTTTTCAAGTGGGATCCTATGTTGAATGATATCAGGGTCATAAGTCTTCATATCACTATATTTCCAAGCAAAAACATCAGAGAATTCTTTCAAAATGCTGCAATATTCAGACTTCTTATCAGCAGTCAATTCAGAGGAAAGATTTATGAATTTAGGTTGGCTTTTGCTTCCTATTTTGTGCTCATGAACAACAGGATATTTCTCCTTTTTATCTGTCTTGTAGGGGACATCGTTGTGATCAAACAACTTTTCAAGAGGTACCAAACCCCGAGGTATATAATTGTTAGGTAGTTGAACAATATCATGCTAACCCAATTTTTGTTTCAGCTTAGACTTCTGGGATTCCTCTATATTTAGATTCTACTGGTCGACATGCATATGATAAAATTCATCTACCACCTGAAGAAATCTAATAAGTTCATCATCATCTTCAAAAACTTTCCAGTATTTAATATTGTCGGGCAAAGATGGCCTATATTTGACTTGGATTTCATAATTGAGCCTGGGGGGCATGGGATAAATAAACATGCTGGCTGAAACAACAAGGGAATTGGCAAGATGATTCATATCTCTAGGTATATAAGAAATCTCAAAAATGGAAAAAGAATCTCTAATTTTCCATACCTCATCCCTGTAGGCTTTCAATCTGACATGCTTTGCTTGGAAAGTACTGTTTACTTGTTGTATGATGAGATCTGCATCTCCAAACACCTTTAATCCTTTTATCCCCATCTCCTTAGCTGAATTTAATCCCAACAGCAAGGCCTCATACTCTTCTATGTTGTTAGCAGTTTTTAAATCAAGCTTAAAAGATAAATGTATAGTTTCCTTCGAAGGAGAAATCAAAACTACCCCTGCACCTGCTGAATCTTTGGTATTGGCCCCATCAAAATACATGGTCCAAACTGGAACACCCTTATCATCAGTTTGTTTTTCAGTGGGCTTCACAAGATGCAAAGGAGCTGATTGAGAATCATCTATTTGAAGAATGCATGAGCCAAAGTCTGTGTCTACAGCATAAATAGGATGATTTACAGAATTTTTTGCATCATTGATGATGTAGGCAAGTTGATTCTCTTTGTAAAGTCTTTTTAGTTCTCCTCCAAACATCAAGATCATAGCATACGAAATATCCATATGCAAAGTACCTCCTAACCTTTTGCTCCATGGACATGACAAGAGGAGTTCGAACTTGGGTGGGATATCAACAACCACGACATCCATTACCATGCTTCTCATTGGTAATTGGGCAAGGTTTATAACAAGGTATTTTATGAGGCCAAGGCATTTGACTTTCCTGGAGTCAAAAGAGAAGAGATCATGATATGGTTTGGCGACCTCAAGCCCAAGCTCATCCATCACTGATTTGGGAATAAGATTATGTGATGCTCCTAAATCAAGCAAGCAGTTATGAAGGATCTTATCATGAACATTTAGAGATATATAGAATGGTGGACAAGAATCATCGCAGTCTTCTATCATAGGCCCTATAGTTACTGTTGGCTTGCCATCTTGTAATTTTACAAAATCAACAGATGAAAAGGTCTTTGGTTCAAGGGACTTCAGGATCGCAGACTTGAAAATATCATTCTTCATGAGTTTGGTCAATGGCATAGGTATCTTTACTTTCTGAATTTCTGATTCGAAATTAAAAGAATATGCTGATTTATCAAAAGCTTTTACCTTGTTGGAAGGAGCTTTGATAATGACTTTCTCCTTGGCTAGGGGTTGTGATTGCTTCTGCTACTATTTTGCAAGAGTGGAGGTCTTTTTTACAGGAGCAGCAGGCTACTTGGCAGCAACTTCTTTCTTCTTCACAAGAGTAGTGAGCAATGGTTTAGCGGAAGCATTTTTGGATCTTAAATTATAACCTTTCCGATCATCCATCAGGTAGAAAGATTCTTCAATACTTGCCTCATGAATTTCTTGGTCCATCAGGGCTTCTTCATAATCTACTTCTGTCAAAAAGGAGGAATCATTTTCGTCACCAAAACAATTTATGTCATATGCTTCTTCAACTTCATCATGAGATATCTGTTGTTCTTCTTCTAGCATTGCATTTTGGAAAGGGGGTCTGATTCTCTGATCATCAACTACATTCTTGTCTCTCTGAAGGATATGGACTTGTTGATTGTTCCTTCTGTAAGGGAAAGCATTCGGATTCCTAGGGACAAAAGCATTTGTCTTTTTTGTCCTTGTTGGTTGTTGATTCTGGATCTTCAATTTTGTCATTTCAGATGTCAAGTTGTCCAACATCTTGGCCATCTTTTCCATTTTGCTATTAGAAGAAGAAGGGGGCTCAATAGAAGAATTATTTCTCTTAACCTTTCCTTTGAGCTTCTGAGATGCCATAATATTTGATTCGACTTTGAGGGCAACATCTTGCCTTAAAGAAAGTGTGGCCGATCTTCTTTCTCTGAGGATTAGACAAAAATCTGGATCAAAAGCAGCAAAGAATGTGATCTTTTCCGATGCATCACTTGGTTTGATATCTGCAGGGATCTTGCCAAACATTCTATTAAATCTTTTGATGAAGTCTGAGACCGACTCCCCATCTTCTCTTCTTAAGTTTCCGAATTTGGAAATGTAATATAGTAGATCTCTTCTTTCTCCCCAGTGTTTTAAGAACACCTCATCTAGTTGCTCAATACCTGTAACTGAATTTGCCAGTAGCTCTTTGAACCACTTTCAAGCTTGGCCATCCATACTCTACACAAAAACTCTGGTCCACACATCTTCTTCTGAAATGTTAATATTTTCAGCATAAGCATAAAAAGCTTCTATATGTTCTTCAGCAGTATAATTCCCCGCTTCAGTAAACTTTGGCATATATTTCTAATCTCTTGTTGGCATGGTAGATAAGGGATTGGGCAAGACAAGTGGAGCATACCTATTTGCTAAAATATGTTCCATCTTGGTTAAAGGGACAACGATGGTAGTCTTGGGGGTTGATACAGAAGAAGAATTTTCAGGAGATGAAGGTTGAGATGGGATGGCTGAGTTTAAATAAAATGGTTGTCTCACTTCACTTTGAGCAAAAATTTTAGAGCTGGGTGAAAAATAAGAGGCCTTGTAAAACTGACCGAGCAACAAGGCTAAGCTTTCTTCTCCCTTAGAGGACAGATCATGTAAAATATCTTCAAGAACAGGCAGATTAGTATGAGTGTAGAAAACACCCTCTGTAGGCTTGGTGGGTGAGGAATT
>SNQJ01S0008452.1:53881-75799 GCA_010110895.2 Picea sitchensis | reverse complement strand
ATTTATTATGTTTTGATTTGAAATTTAAAATAAAAATAAAATAATAAAAAAATAATTACACAAAATTAGATTATATTTACTATACAATATATTATAAACCTCTTTGATCAATCTAGTTAAAACATCTACCTAATAACACATAGCAAATTTCATGCATCTATTTCTTATTACAATATTCCTAAAATTATATCTTACAATACTCTAATAGGTCGACCAAATAGCATAGTTGCTTATTTAGTTCAATTTGTTTATCCAGTTGTACACAGTACAAAAACTCTGTAGAATGTTCATAACGAGAAGAATAATTCCAACGAACAGAGCTACACCCTTTCCTGGCTTTGATAGATGGTCCCAATAGAATTCCTAGAGAAACTTTTTTACTATGCTCATGTAATATTTCCTTATAAGCACTTCCTTTAGAGCACGATTGAGATCCTCGGGAGGTTCCAAATGGCCTTTGAAGATGGGATGAAACATGTCATTCCACATATTGGCTATGATCTTGTCATTTAACATGAGGCTTCCACGAAGAATGACTTCAGATTCCTGGAGCATTCAAACATCCTCAACCGTGTCGATGACGCAGTCCATCAACCCGACATAGCACATCACGGTGTCACCACTTTGACTCTTAAGCATTCACTAGTTGACCCTTGGCCTTGAGATCCACACTAGAAATATTTACAATGCATTTCAAATATTTACAACATGGGATCATCATATCTTAGCCCAAATGGATTGATTCCCATTGCATAAGTCAATTCACACAATAGTACATGTTTATTTCATATTATAATTGAAGGGTTAAAAATGGGGTATTGCAAGCACAAGATATGGATGTATGTTAGCCTATTTTGATTAATAGAGACTAATTAAAGTAAATAAAAATAGTTATATTTATGGTTATGCACTCATAATATTGAGTCATGGTTTGTCATTGTAAATAGGCATGTTGTTTGTCTCTTATGTGTGTAATATTACTGAGAGGGGGCGTGAATTAGTAATAGAGATTTATAATCCTTTTTAACCAAAATATATAAGTGTTGTTAACTTTATGATCAATTTACCAATATCATTCCACAATATATAAGTGTTGTTAACTTTATGATCAATTTACCAATATCATTCCACAAGTGCAGAATCAATAAACCATGAAGAATGAGCAGTCACACACATACACAGTACACCAACATTTTTACATGGAAATCCAATGTCGGAGAAAACCAAAGAATTTTTTTTCTTATATGTCTTTAAGAATTACGTTCATTGGAAGAATTGACTTCCTTTGTTTTCTAGTTGCAACTAGAAGGAGGCTTCAACCCCCTAATTTTTCAGGCTACAACTTAATGGAATCTCCAACTCCCAAATTTTTTGTCTCCAACCATAAGGAGGATACAACACCCTATGTTCTCTGGATACAACCAGAAGGTGGCTACAACCACCTATCCTTGTTGTGTCCTGCCGCCCTGAAATATAAGTGTCAAATAGATGATGAAACCACTAGCACACTATCACTATGAGATATACCACTGTAAACCTATACCAATCTTTTCCAACAACCTATAACCAAACTGTACCAATAAATTGTGATCAACCTATACCGGTAATTAGTATGTACCAACAAAATACTAACAGATACATGACTTTCCTATACTACATCCTGAATATGTATGTGGCTTGTCTATACTGTAGCCTGCGTATGTACATGGCATGTCTATACTACAACCTGTGAACACCTTCAAAAAGCTAGGGTTTTCACCTTTTTGAAATTCAGACACTTTTATGCATCTGTCACATCAACTTGTAACCTATCACTATGCCCAGTCTGTAGTTGTTCCCTATGCATACATCATCATACATATATTTTAACCAAGTCCATCTATGTCTCTCTAGTCATGTTCCATACATGTGTATACAATCATGTCCCATGGAATAAACCTCACATGGACTAGACATCAAACCCTCATTGATATGCAACCTCAAACTACACCAAAAATTTCACAAACACATCATAACCAAAACCCTCAACCATGTACCAAGAAAAACAAGATATCTGTCAACACTCAAACCAATAATATGTACCAATGATTAATACCATACATACCAGTGTTGTATTTTGTAGATATAGATCACACCATAAGTGCCATACAACGAACAACCTCTCTAGGGAAGATATTTAATTTTCCATAACGATATCACATGTAGACAACAATATCCAACTACACATAAGAATATCACATACATTTTGAATCTATAGATAGATTTTTTATGCCTGATCACTGTAGGGCTTCCTGGAAGCTTTCTTCCAGACTCTAGAGACCTGACATCTTCATCTTAGGGCTTCCTAGGAGCTTTCTTCCAGACTCTAGAGACCTGACATCTTCATCTACTCAAGGTTTCATGGATTTTCCCAACTGTATGTGACCTATTATTATTCATCCTACGCATGTATGGTCCCTAATCCATTGAAACCTACATATGTACGCGACTTCCTCCATTGCAACCCACGTACTCCTCAAAAACTAGGTTTTTTAAAGTAATTCTGCAACTCTGAAACTTTCACTGTCAAACCTCCTTTACTACCTCAACCTTATGTAACTTTAGATGTATGAATGAGTACTTGCAATAAAGTTTTTAGAAATAATATATATTCAATGTGATCATGATGTGATAATAGGAGACCCTTTCTCTCTTATTTATACTCTCCAAGTAGCTTCCTCAAGGGGTTATCTTCTAACTAACTTTACCCAACTTCTCTCTTTTAGGGATAACCCACTTCTAACCACTTTGTCCACTCACAACCACTTTATCCACAAATAGTAATCTCTACAGTTCTATTTTCAACTAATTTATTTTTGCAACAACTTAACTCATGATTAACTCCTAGTTACAACCACTTTGACTAGTAAAATTTGTCTAGGAGCTTCTAGAATAAATTAACTTCTTTGACCTTCTAGGGGCTTCTAGATAACTCATGAGGGTTCTCCAACTTCACATGGCCATAACTATATAACCGTGAAGAGTTATGTGACGTTCCACATATCGTCGTAAATGGCATGACATGTGTTGGGTATGGGGTTCAGGGGAAGTGCCCCGGAGAAATAATTTTTTTTCTCAAGAAACGTGTCACATGCCTCGAGAAACATGTCACATATTTAGGTGGTTTTTCGGCACATGGTTTTTGTCGATGGTTTTCTATTTCTGGTTAATGAATTAGGGTTGTGGACTAATCCAGGTCATTGGTTTAGGGATTTGGATGCCGATGGCTCCTATATGTATATTGTATTGTAAACAATGTAACACCCATGAATGAATATAGAATATGATGGTTTTCCAGGTTTGGGTTTCCAGGGGAAAAATCTCTGTGTAATGTTTGTATTTGTCATTGTATCTTTTCTGTTCTTTTACTGAATATTTGTTTGTAGTAGATATTGTACAAGGTTAAAATATACAACATGTATTATCCATCTAGAATAGTCTTACCTGTAAATAAATTGATATTCATACCTTTATACCTAAAACAAACTTAATTCCATTAACCATACTATTGGTGCTACTGAAATTTGCGACTGGACTTGCTTCAAGGTTTGACATCAATGACAACCAACCTAATTAATCAACAATATCTCCCTTTAGCATTGATGGAAACACCCTGATGCAACATTGAATTCATATTTCTCATGCTCCCCCTAGAATCATGCCTTTGTGCTCTCTCTCCAAGCATCTAACTCTCTATCCATGCATGTTGGTTACTTATGAGTTGAACCAAGTTCTAACTATAGGATTATCAACAACACTTCGACCATCGGCCCTTCTGGATACCAGAAGGAAACACAACACACAAAGTGCATGACCAAGTCTCACCCGAGATGGCTTCTATGGGTGGTCGCAGGACTCACGTGTCTGCAACCATGGCATGGGATGTGTTTCTCTCTCAAGGGCATCAGATCTATTCACCTGTTAACCCTTGAATACCCATATATTATGCTAACTCTAACTCTTACTAGTGAGACAACATATAACCAACAAACTTCATTAACCATGACAAGAACATATACCAAATGCCATATATTCATCTACTACAACATAAGATTCAGATATGAATACTAACTATGTCATTCATACATTCAGTGTTGTTCTACAAAGTTCATTAGTTCATTCTTAATGTGCAATATTATTTTCCTTACTATTGTAACAGGTTCATCATAAAAAATATCAACTCAAATATAATTGTAAGCAATGCAAACATTCATACACATGCAACAGATATACCATGGTTCATCCACTCCTGGGATATGTCCACACAGATTTGCCGTTTTGGTGCTTTATTCATATTCATGCAAAATCTAGTTCTACGAACTGTACATTTTTTCTGCCATTAAAATCGATCTCCAGAGATCGCGAAATTCAACACTTAGGACTTCCTCTCCAATAGTTCTATCTTCCTCACATGCACTCTCTATTCGAATCAGAAGACCAAAAAAAATCAACAACCCTTTCATAGTCCTAATACATTCTACTTATACAAAAAAATGGGACAAATCCCTTACAAAAACGCTAACCCTAAGTGGGTTAGGTTTATCCACTTTCCCCTTGAATTAATATCGGATGGTCCATGATCCACTTTCCAACTACTCTACAACAGTTTGTCCACTTTGTAACTGCTGCTGCTTTTCCTCTTTTTCTAGCGTGCTTCCCTATTTTCTGGAGCTCCTTTGATTCTTTCCCCAAATTAGCCTGCGCCAACAATGCATCTGAGAAATATCTCCCCTTTTGATATCAATGGAAAATGTAACTTCCTTTTGGGGCTACTTTCCTTGACTGAACTAAACTATCCCTAGGGATGCTCCCCTTGAATGAACTCTCCCAAAACTGAAATGTCCTCTTTATGTTTCTTCCTCTTGTAAATCTAAGACATATAATAATAATATTCAAAATTCATTATGGGGAAGAAACTATGCCAAGTTGTTGATGAATATACTCAAAGGATTCCCTTGGAAGCAATTTTATGAAGATGTTTGCAATTTGTTCTTTGGTCCCAACATACTCAACTCGAATGTTCTCCTCTGCAACCTGTTCCTACAGAAAATGAAACTCAATTGGAATGTGCTTCGTCTTGGAGTGCATCACTGGATTCTTTGAGATACTGATGGCACTTGTGTTATCAAAATATATCAAAATGACCTCATCATACTCAACTTGTATATTTGCCAAATTTTGTTTCATCCATAGGACATGTGTACAAGATGATGCTACTGCTATATACTCTTCTTCGACTGTAGACAACGATACTAATTATTTTTTCTTTCTAATCCAAGATACCAAACACTCATCAAAGTAGAATGATGCTCCACTTGTACTTCTCCAGTCATCAAAGCAACCTGCCCAATCTGTGTCTTTGTGGAAAATAAGTGATAGATCCATTCCTTTTGGGATACCATAATCCAAAATCTTATGTACCCTTAAAATATATGAATATTTTCTTTTCTGATAGAACATGTGATTCTTTTGGTGCTTCTTGAAATCGTGCCACCTGTCCAACTTCCTGCATTACAAATGGTCTATAAGGTGTCACATAATGTAAGTTGTCAATCATTGACCTGTTCTTCCTATGATCTATAGTATTTTAATAATCACCTTTACTTAACTTGCAACTGGTTTGCATAAGAGTTTTAACTAAGTTGAAATCTTCCATTCCGAACCTCTTTAGCATTTCTCTATTGTACTTTGTCTAAGAGATAAAAATGCCTTGGTTCTTTGACATATCTGAAGACCCAAGAAGAAAGATAATTCTCCAAGCAATGACATCTCAGACTCATTTTGTATATCCTTTGGAAATTTCTTTCTCATCTTGTCATCATCACTACCAAAGATAATATCGTCAACATAAACTTCAGTTACCAAAATACTATCTTGGTTTACCTTGATGTAGAGGTTGTTGTCTGCATTTCCTTTTCTGAACCCTTGATGTTGAAAGTATCTTTCCAATCCAGAATACCATGCTTTGGGGGCCTGTTTGAGACCAGAAAAGGATTTATTCAACCTGCAAACATAATTTTCATTCTCTTGCAACTGAAATCCTTCTGGTTATGCAATGTAGACTTCTTCTTCTAGATCTCCTTTGAGGAAGGATGATTTCATGTCCATGTAATACGTTTTAATATTCTTGGAGCATGCATAAGCGAGGATCAATCTGATTTCTTCCATTCTAACAACTTGGGAAAATGTCTCTTCAAAGTCTATACCTTCAACTTGAGCATATCCTTTACATACCAATCTTTATTTGTTCGTGGTAACATGTCCATCTTCGTTCAATTTGTTTCTGAAGACCCACTTTGTACCGATCACATTCTTGTTCCTTGGCATTGGAACCAGTTCCCAAGTGTCATTCTTTTCTATATGATCTAATTCTTCATCTGTTGCTTTGATCCAAAATTCATCCATGCTAGCTTCTTCAAAGCTACTCAGCTCAATTGTGGATAATAGTGCTAGGTGCTACTATTCTGATGAGTGAATTATTTTTCTACTTTCAACTCTTACATCCTTATTCCCAATAATCTGACCTGTTGGATGATTCTTCTATACTCGCCTGGTAGGTTTATTTAGAGGTGCCTGAGGATCTTCTTGTTTTGATTTTTATTATCCTTCTTTGTTTTCCTCTTCTGATTCTTCTTCTTTTACTTCTTCTTTGAAATCCTGTTCCAATGAGTCTTTGTTTTCTTCCTTTATTTTACATCCACCTATCTCATCAATGGTCACATTGATGCTTTCTACTAATTTTTTGAGTCTTAGATTGAAACACTTCTATGCCTTCCTTGAAATTGAGCATCCAACTAGTATACCTTTATCAACTTGAGAATCAAACTTTCCCATTCTTTCGTCTTCTCTTTCGATGTAACATTTGCTTCCAAAAATTCTAAAGTGATTTACATTTGCTGGTATTCCTTTCCATAGATCATAGGGATTCTTATCATTGTTGTTTCTGAGTATTCCTCTTTTCTGAATATGAATTGTTTTATGCACTGGTTGTACCCAAAAAAAATATCTCAATTTTGAATCCATCAACATAGTTATGGCCATTTCCTGCATTGTCCTATTCTTTCTTTCAACAACTCCATTTTGTTGAAGCATCCTGGCTGTTGAAAACTACCTCTTTATACCATTCTCATTGCATAAGTCCATAAACTCTTTTGATGTAAATTCCCCACCATTATCAGATCTTAAGCACTTGATATTTGAATCTATTTCATTTTCAACCATCTCCTTGTATATATTGAAGTTTTCAAATGCTTCTGACTTCTTCCTAAGAAAACACATTGTAGTCATTCTTGTATAATCATCAACCAATAGCATAAAATATTGCTCACCTTTAAATTATTTTGTTCTGGTTGGTCCAACTAGATCAGTATGCACAAGTTCAAGTGGCTTTATTGAGGAGTACCCTTTTTTTTGAACTTGGTCTTGGTTTTGTTTCCTTGTAGACAATGCTTGCATAAGATATTTGTTGGTTTTGAAATCTGGGGAATTTCTCTTACTTCATTTTTGCTGATATTAACAAGATTATCAAATTTTCTGTGACCCATCCTTCTGTGCCATAGCCAAACCTCATATTCCTTTCCTAGGAAACACTTTTATTTTCCAATTTCATTTAACACATATATTTTTCTTGGAGTTTTTGCATCTCTAGCCACTAACTTGCCTAAACATGTTTTTATTATTTCACATTTCTCTGAATCAAACACAATTTTGTGTCTTTGATTATACATTTGACTTACGCTCAAAAGATTATGTTTCATGTCTTCCACTAGTATAAAATTGTCTACCTTGTCTTCCTTGTTTCCAATCTTAACTGTGCCTCTTCCTATAATCCTAGATGAGTTGTTAGTCCCAAATGAAACTGATCCATCTCCTTCCTTTTTCAATGTGAGAAACTTGCTCTGATCACCTGTCATATGCTTTGAGAAACCATTGTCAACATACCAACCACATTTCTTGTGTTGATATTATAAATAGAGTGTGCATTCTTCATTGTTTTACTGATTCTACTTTCCTACCCATATTCTCTGTGTTTCTTGTCTGTGACTATTATTATTTTGTTTCAGTTCTCCTACATAAACTGTCATTCTACAATATTTGGCCATGTGTCCAAAATTATTTCACTTGTAGCATTCCATATCAGTACTCAAGGATTCAAACCTATTCTAGCTTTTGTTCTATGTGTCATTAGGCTTTCTTGAATAATCATTTTGTGCATAAATTTCACGGTTGTTTTTGTTCATGTTATTTTCTCTGCAATTTACAGCCTTATGTCCAAAATTATTACATGAATAACATAAACTGAGAAATATAATTTGATACCCAAGAGTTGTAGATCTTCGAAAATGAGTTACTCTTCTGAACCCTTCTTCTTCTTGAGGCCTTCTTATTTCCGACTGTTGGTGATTTTGAAATTTAAATCTTCTAGGTTGAGTGTCTCTGTGATTTTCCTTGTGAAGATTCTCATCTTCTTCTCTTTCATTAGATCCTCTGGGTTTCTCTACATAACTTCTTTGATTTGTTTACTAATCTGTCATTTTGGAACTTGAGCCTTTTTTTGTCTAAGTATATCTTATTCCGTACTTATCATGATTTGGCATTTTATTGCTAATAATATCGTCCAAAACTTTAGAGTTGTTCTACATGTTTTTCTTCTGAAGGTGTTTTCTCAGTGTGACAATATCTACCTCCAAATATCCAATGATCTTGTCTCTTTCTTCTAACTGCCCTCTAAGTGATTCCCCAATCCTCTTATCTTCTTCTATCTGAACTGTCCATTTTGTGGTAATATGCTCTAGTTCTTCAGAGTTTGAATACTGAGTGTTTTCTTTCTTCTTTAGTTTTGCCTGGAGCTTCTTGTTTTTCTTCTTCTCCCTTTTTATCACTTCAATGGAACTCATCAATTCTTCCATGAGATCAACTTCTGCCTCTTCATATTCCTTTCCAGAGTCTTCTTCATTGGTTCCTTCTTCATCAGATATTTCTACTATCATAAATTGTACACTTTCTCTATTACTATCGCTGACTTCATCTTTGTCTAACGATGAACTATCTTCCTTGGTACAGAGACTTTTCTTGAAGAATTTATTTTTGTATCTTTTTCCTTTATGTATTTGCTTCCTTTTAGCTTCATCTTCTTCATTTCTTTTCTTTTTCTAGTGGGGAGATTTGTTAGAAAAATTACCAATACCATCACAATTAAAGAAAATCAATGGAATCTTACCTTTTTACTTTTTGATTCGTGGTTTTAACCTTCTGTAGAAGTTGGTTATTTCTTCATTGTCTTTTGAATCATTACTACTATTGGAATCAGACTTTGGCTCTTGCTTGCAAACTAACTTTGGTTGTTGCTTGTTCCTTTTCTTTGTTTTCTTAGATGCTTTGAATTCTTCTTCCTTTGTAATGAGATTGTATTGTTCTATCCTCATCTCATAAATTGTGAGTATCCCATGTGGCACGCCCATGGTCATTGTATTCAGATCCACTCTTTCTTCTAGGGCTGAGATCTTTGAGTAAAATATAATTGGTAGAGATCTTAATTCCTTTTTAACAGTGACCGGTTCCTTTATCTCATATCCCAAGCCTTTGATGTCGTTTACTACCTCATCGATACGTAGAAAGTAGGCTACTATGTTTTAATCTTCATTCATCTTTAACTGTTCTAACTTTACTCTGAAAATTTGAAGTTTTGCTTCCTTAATTTTTTCATCTCCTTCATAAATAGTCTTTAATTTGTCCCACATCTCTTTTGTGGATTCACGGTGCATGATTTTGGTAAAAATTGATTCATCTAAACCATTCTAAATAGCGTTCTTGGATCTTGAATTATTTTCTACAAGTTTCTTTGCATCCTTGTCTGTTGGAGGAGTAGTTGGTGCTTTGTATCCATCCACCACTATTTTCCAAATATCAAATCCCTATGCCTATATGTATGTCTATATTTTATTTCTTTTGAGTGCATATTTATCATCATTAAACCATGGTATCCCAACTATAGCGTGATCCAATATCTCCTTCCAGTGGATAAACTGTTTCTTGCAGGACCTCCTATGATACCAATTGTTGGATTATTGAGAGGGGGGGTGAATCAGTAATAGAGATTTATAATCCTTTTTAACCACAATATATAAGTGTTGTTATATTTATGATCAATTTACCAATATCATTCAACAAGTGGAGAATAAATAAACCATGAAAAATGAGCGATCACACACATACATGGTACACCGATATTTTTACGTGGAAAGCCGATGTGGGAAAAAACCATGGAATGTTTTTCCTTATATGTATTTAAGAATTACATTCATTAGAAGCACCAAATTCCTTTGTTTTCCAACTGCAACTAGAAGGAGACTCCAACTCCCTAAATTTTCAAGCTACAACTTGAGGTAAGCTTCAACTCACCAATTTTTTGGCTCCAACCAGAAGGAGGCTACAACCCCCTATGTTCTACGACTACAACCGGAAGGTGGGTACAACCACCTATCATTTCCCCATCCTACCGCCTTGAAATATAAGTGTCAAATAGATGATGAAACCACTGCCACACTATCACTATGAGATATACCACTGTAAACATGTACCAATATGTGCCAACAACCTGTAACCAACCTGTACCAATAACCTGTGATCAACTTGTACCAATAATCAACCTGTACCAAGAAAATACCAATAGATACGTGACTTATCTATATTGCAGCCTGTGTATGTACACTGCCTATCTATTCTCTAGCCTGTGTATGTATGCGGCCTGTCTACACTGCAGCCTGCATACACTTTCAGAAAGATATGGTTTCACATTTATGAAACTCAGACACTTTGTTGCCTTTGTCACATCAACCTCTAACCTATCACTGTGCCCAATCTATAGTTGTTCCCTGTGCATACATCATCATACATATCCTTTAATCAAGTGCATCTATATCTCTCTATTCATGTGCCATACATGTCTATACAGTCATTTCATGTGTAATAAACCTCTCATGGACTAGTGTTATAGAAAAAATTGCTTCACCCCATGCAACTTGCTCAAAGGGACTTTTTCATTTTCCTATGCAAACTTGAAGTCCCTTTTTGTAGTTCCCAAGCCTAAAAATTGTATTTTTGCACATATACGCTCCCTAACAACTATACAACATGCGTGTATGCAGGTTTCACCATTACAACCCGCATACGTCAGGTTTTGTGCCCAAAATTTAAAAATGGTGTTGGGTTTCCATGTCACGTTAGAAGATCCATCATCCTTAATATTCCGTATACTAGAAACGTTCTGAATCGGCCCTTCAGTGGTTTTTGAAAGCTATAAATGGACCACATCCAAGCTATGGAGAAAGAGGAGAATAATTCAACTTTGAGAGCAAAGTTACTATGGAGAAATTATTCACTTCATATTGAGTCTGCATCCTTTTGTCCTTTTAAGTATGAACACATTTGTTATGAATATTGATGGATTATGCTATTAATATATTATCTGTGCTAAGTTTATATATTATCACTCTATGCTTGTGTATCTTGGTTGTTGAGGACAAGTTGCATGTGTATTTCTTTGAGTCAAGTGCTTAGTATTTCTTTGAGTCAAGTGCTTAATGTCGTCAACCATCCTTTGCTACCTCAACCTTGCATAACTTATGTATCAATGAATACCTGCAATAAACTTTTCACAAATAATAGATATTCAATGTACTCATTAGGTGCTAATAGGAAATCCTTGCTCTTTTATTTATACTCTCCTTGTAGCTTCCTCAAGGGACTATATTCTAATTAACTTTACCCAACTTCTTTATTTTAAGGATAACCCACTTACACCCACTTTATCCACAAATAGTAATCTCTTCACTTCTAGTTGCAACTAATTTATTTTTAATTATTTTCTTTTTCAACAACTTAACTCATGATTGACTCTTAGTTATAACCACTTTGACTGGTAAACTAATGAACTTCTTCTCATTACATCTAATCTTATATGCTGTTAATAAACTTAGATTTGGGGTCGACTTCTTATTTTCCTATAGCTGAGATACTTGGAATAAAATGGTGGGCTTTGCAACAAGCCTTTACTGAGATCTGGGCGCATTGCTGGTAGTGAAGAGGTCGAGTTCATTGGGAGGTTTGAGTTCTTCCATTGTTGGGCAACATATTCCACATTGTAGTCGATTTCCCACCTGTTCCTTAACATATTGAGCGCTGGAGAGCATTACAACTGTTCTGGGGAATCTTTTATATAGTTTGGGTGCACTTCAGAGGTAGAGGGGTCGAGTTCCATCTTTCCTTTTGTGTCTCGACTGATAAGAATGGTCGAATCTTTGCAAGAAGGGCATATTTTGGGGTGTTCTGCACTGCTGAACGTTTTGTATCTGGGTGTTGCTCCTTTAGTGAATACCACTGTTTCCTATTGAATATCACCTGTGGGTGCATACTTCCACTGCCGGTCAGATAAGTGTATTGCTGAGTGTTTATATTCTATGTTGGGCAGTGTAACTCAAAGGTGAAGTGAAAATATCAGATGTGAGCTACCTAGAAGGAAAGTGTGCAATGGTTTAATGTGTATTTTCAGTATTATTATTACTATAATTAATATATTTACCATTTGAGTTCTCTAAACTTCTTTATAAAATATTTAATTACAACACTTTAGAAATAAAACGATGTTATCCACGTATATAAAAAATAAATCATAACAAAAAAAAATACATCTTCATGTCCTTTTGTCTCTGATTACGCTATCCCTATCCCGACAATTAGCACTAACCATATGTTAAGTGGTAAAACAAGCAGCACAATTCTGTATCTAGTGACATTCCTTCCCATTACAGTATGAAGCAGCAGAATTCTTTATTTAGAGCAGAATTCTTTATTTAGCTATGAGACTTTTCATGCTGCCATTGTTTCCAAGTACAGTATGTTTGTATAACAGTCATGCCCAGAATAAGGACTCCAACGACCAGAGCTACACCCTTCCCTGGCTTCGACAGATGGTCCCAATAGAATTCCCAGAGCAGTTTTTTGACTAGGCTCATATAATATTTCCTTATAAGCACTTCCTTCAGAGCACGATTTAGATCCTCGGGAGGTTCCAGATGGCCCTTGAAGATGGGATGACACATGCCGTTCCACATATCGGCTATGCTCTCGTCAGTTAACATGAGACTTCCGCGAAGAAGGACTTGAGATTCCCGGAGCAGTCGAACGTCCTCGGCCGTGTCGATGAGGCAGTCCATCAGCCCAACGAAGCGCGTAACGCGGTCGCCACGTTCGGCGTCGTTGAATTCGAAGGCAAGCATGTTCCTTAAGAACACTTCAGTCTGCATTTCGGATACGGTGATCCGGGGAAGGTAGAGCGTGCCCGAGTATTTGTCGAATCGGATATGATCGGACCTCATGGAGAAGGATTTGAATTTAATGCCGCCCTTTTCCAACTCCCCCGCGTTGTATGACTTCAGAATATCATGTCGCCCTTCATTAGATGGATGCTTCACGCGGAAAATAGTGAACATCGCTGCAACGACCACTTCAACGACCACTTCCAGAGAGTGCTTCATTCTTTGAATTAGAGTCCGCTTTGGCCCGTCGATTACTTTCATACGCAGCAACGGCGAGACGAATGCGTGCAAGCAACCCAGTAAATGCGGTTGCCTATCATAATTATTTATTGTGTCAAATTGATTGAAAGGAGACAACTCTGTACTGTACTTGTTCTGCCATAGCTGACTGAAGTCCTGAACCGTGGGATACGAAGCCTGGTCGCCTGCATTATTTAAAGTTTCTCTCAAGACAAACAGCGGGATCTGATTCTCCAGCTTCAGAATGTCGCACTTAATAGAGACTTCAAGCCTACTTAAACATTTCATGTCGGCATCTGACGATCCAGAGTTACTGGATAAGAAACGTAACAGAAAGGATGCATCTATGGCCATCATGAGAGCGAAGTGCTCAGCGTACTCCCCGTCCTTACTAATTTTCCAGTCATAGAAATCCTCAATTTGCTGCTGCATCCCTTTGATCTTTTCAACTATGTCTTTCAAGCTTTTGCCACGATTCCGCCAGAACGCGGCCGCGGACTGGACTTTGTACGCCTCCGCGTTTGACATCTTCAGCTCACGAAACTCATAACTATCTCCGGCAGAAGAAGAGGCCGCAACCTTCTTCTCCAGCTTCCAGTGGTGGTAAGGCCCCAGCGAGACAAAGTGTGGTATGTACGCCTCTTGTTTCGTATCCAGGAGAGCAGTGGCGACGCGCGGATTTGTACACACGTTTGCTAGAGATCTTGTATTATCAATAATCCCTTTAACCTGTTCCAGCCATTCCCTCCGAAACACTAGCGATGCTTTCTCTTCCCCCATCACTCAAACGGTCACAGTCTAATATACTGAACCTTCGAACGTCGAGATCAACAAGAAAGCAGCACTTATTATTTTCGGATTGTTCATACACTGTCATTCGCCTGCATGCATGTGCACATATATAGCACTAAAGCAGCTGCAGGGATGTTCAGAACTCAATGGAATGTACAAAGAATATAATTGGAGACTATACCAAAGTAAAGTAATNCGGCCGCGGACTGGACTTTGTACGCCTCCGCGTTTGACATCTTCAGCTCACGAAACTCATAACTATCTCCGGCAGAAGAAGAGGCCGCAACCTTCTTCTCCAGCTTCCAGTGGTGGTAAGGCCCCAGCGAGACAAAGTGTGGTATGTACGCCTCTTGTTTCGTATCCAGGAGAGCAGTGGCGACGCGCGGATTTGTACACACGTTTGCTAGAGATCTTGTATTATCAATAATCCCTTTAACCTGTTCCAGCCATTCCCTCCGAAACACTAGCGATGCTTTCTCTTCCCCCATCACTCAAACGGTCACAGTCTAATATACTGAACCTTCGAACGTCGAGATCAACAAGAAAGCAGCACTTATTATTTTCGGATTGTTCATACACTGTCATTCGCCTGCATGCATGTGCACATATATAGCACTAAAGCAGCTGCAGGGATGTTCAGAACTCAATGGAATGTACAAAGAATATAATTGGAGACTATACCAAAGTAAAGTAATGGACCGCCTTCTGCCATACGGAGCAGCTTCTTTGTAACAATTTCTCCACTTTACAACTGTTGGATTTGCTAATATAATAAAGACTATTGTGTGTGAGATAAAGGTCATATATCGCACCCTTATTCCATTGGAATTTTTCCTTATTTTTTCGACCCAACTCTAATTGGAAAATTCATATTCATATAAATTTGCAATTTCAGTATTTTAAACTGCAGTCTTATATTGAGTACCATATTCCGAATTTATCTACAAGTCTATAATTGTCTTGCAAATTGTTATTTCAATAATTGTTGTTTATTAGGTCGAAAGGTTTACACTTATTGATAATGGGCATATTTAATAGGTTTTTAGTGTTTAATTAATTTTGTATGTACAAGATTAAATATTGATGAAATATTCTTAGTAGTCCCAATAAGTAAATGGTTGTGATTTCAACCACTAACTTCCTCACTATTATAAAGACATCAGTTTACATGTTTATTTTTTTACTTTTACTTAATCATATTTAAAATTTACTATGGTGGCTAGTTGATTCCATTTCTCTTTCCCACTGATTCAGATTTTACAAACCATCTTTTTACAAGCCGTCCTTTCTACATTTACCAGCCACGAATTTGTGGTTACAAACCATCCTTTCAACGTTTACCAACCACAAATTTGTCACTGTGCTAATTGTATATCTAGCAATACAAAATCATTTAAATGCCCATATTCCGAATTTATTTATATGTTTAAAATTGTCATGCAAATTGTAATTTCAATAATTCCTCCATCTAATTTTAGATAATACAAAACCATTTAAATACCCCCATATATATCAACTAGAAAGAAACCCATCATTAAAGTTCAAGGACAGTCCAATATCAAATAAGAAAAAGCCATGAAATATTCGACCTTCCAGCCTTATCATATTTTCAAACAATCCATTTAGGTTAGCAAATGATAATGTGCCATCGGCCTGCCACTTAAAGTTTAATTTCGCCATCAAATTTGACAGAGGAATATTTTGATCGTAAAATACCATCAAAATAATAATGCATCCATCATAAAAGGAAAAATGGAAAACATCTTCGATATTCTTGCACTTCCCTTTTATCAAGCATAGCTTTTTCTTTAGTTTTATAGTGTATTTGCTACTCTACTTCAATATTCTTGCACTTCACCTTTTTTAAGTATAGTTTTATCTTTTTCTTTACAGTTTTATAATGTTTAATATTTATATATGAAATTATTGTTATTTTTTTAAATTATAATACTAAATTTTTATTTTTTTATATCAATAATGATAATGATAATAATGATTATTCTTGCACTTCACCTTTTTTAAGTATAGTTTTATTTTTTTCTTTACAATTTTATAATGTTTAATATTTATATATGAAATTATTGTTATTTTTTTAAATTATAATACTAAATTTTTATTTTTTTATATCAATAATGATAATGATAATAATGATTATTCTTGCACTTCACCTTTTTTAAGTATAGTTTTATCTTTTTCTTTACAGTTTTATAATGTTTAATATTTATATATGAAATTATTGTTATTTTTTTAAATTATAATACTAAATTTTTATTTTTTTATATAATAATGATAATAATAATAATAATAATAATAATGATTAACTATAGCTAAAATTATAATATTTTTTTATTATAATTTAATATTATTTTTCATTTTTATATTTCATGAATATCGTTTTTTAAATTTTTTGGATTACTTTTGTTCCTCACCCGATCCTCGAGGTTATACCTGGAAGCTGTTCATAGTCTTAGCGCTTGTCCACTATCAATGATCGAAGGTGCGGCATAGTTGGTGGCGTACTTAAGCTCTGTACTTATCACACCTTTGGTCCTTTGTTCGTTTTGGATTGTCATCATTCTTCATTTGTTAATGAAGGCTCCACACAGAGAAAATCTATCATCCCTTTGAGACTTAAACCCCGTGTTCATGTTTATCATTCTTTGCCACTCACTTTTGATTTTGTTTTTGTTTCTTATTTCAGTGCTAACATTAGGGGATGAATTTAGCTCATGGGATAATTTTCTATGGTTTTTTCCAAAACAATATTCTTCATTCTAAAAATGATTCGCCCAAATTCTATAGAATAAAATTATTTTACCTTAAAAATGGTCAAAATTTTATACAAACTATATAAAATCCTTAGAAATTTGAATATTTTTACAAAAATATCCCGAATAATTTCTCCTTAAAATCATCCCTGCCCATGGCATGCATGGACTAAGTAAAACCATGCAAACATATTCTTAAGAAAAACACAAATTATTCAATGACTCATACACACATTACACAAAGATTTATGTCGGAAACCCTTAAGTGGGAGAAAACCAACCTTCCTAGGTGTAGCACCTCTCAACCCTTCACTGTATTAATTTCTCCATTTAAAAAATCTATATTATAATACAACCCTAATCCCTTAATCTGAGATTAAATTAAAAAAACACTAAAAATAGGGGATCATCAACATCCAACTTAGACCCTCCTACCACCACCACATGCAAATAATATAACACATACCCAAAATTCTCCCACTTCTTGTTTTCTTTGCAAGCCCGGGTTCCAGTGATTGCTACTCTCACAAATTCAAGGCAACAATACCCATTGATTCTCTACACCAAGAGAAATTATCTATACCGACAGACTTTGTCAACGAGTCTACAACATTCTTCAAAGTGTCAACCTTCTGCAACAACACCTTGTACATCTCACACAAATTGATATTGCACATCAATATGCTTCATTTTTAAATGATAAGTTGGGTTCTTAGCTAAAAATATTGCATTTTGACTATCACACCCTCGCCTTGCAACTTGTTGTACAAACCCAATACCTGAACATAACCTTTGCACCCATACAACTTCCTTACTTGCATGAGAGGTTTTCATGTATTTAGCTTCTGTAGTTGAGAGTGCAAGTACAACCTGTCTCCTACTCATCCAACTGATTTCTCCTCCAAATAGTTTAAACACATAACCACTTGTAGATCTCCTACGATCAAGATCTCCAACCCAATCAACATCAACGAACCCCTATATATCTATAACTCTATCTCATCTAGGTATCCATTGGTATTAAATTGCATAATATTTAGTTCCGCACAAGTCCGTGAAAACCCTCTTTACAATTGTCTAGTGCTTTTTCCCTAGATTTGACATATATCTACTCAAAACTCCCACTGCATGGGAAATGTCTGGTCTAGTATAGACCATTTCATACATAAAAAACCCATCACTAGAATAGTGTACCCGTGACATGTCCTCTTCCTCTTCCTGTGTCTTAGGACACTTATTTGCAGATAAATTTACACCTACAGGAATAGGGACCTTGACAGGTTTACTCTTCTACACATTAAACCTCTGCAATATCGTCTCAACATATTTTCTTTGATTCAACCAGAGTTTCTTTTTTTCACAATCTCTTTTCATCTCCATTCTTAGAATGAAGTTAGCATCATCAATATCCTTTATGTTAAATTTAGAGGATAGTTGTGATTTCACTTGTTTGATAACATCCATGTTGTTTCCTACCAGCAACATGTCATCAGCATATAATACTATATAAGTGAAGTGATTACAAACATGCTTGTAATATACACAATAATCAATACTACTTCTCACAAATCCTATTCCAAGGATGTTTGTGTCAAAATTTTGGTACCACGACCTAGATGATGACTTCAAACTATATAGTGGTTTCTTTAACTTACATACTAGCTCTTTCTTTCCCTTCATTCCAAAACCTTCTGGTTGTTTCATATATATTTATTCTTCAAGAGCATTGTGTAGGAACATTGTCTTCACATCCATCTGTTCTACTTCAAGATCAAAATAAGAAATAGTAGACAACAAGAATCTAATAAAAATTAATTTAGCAACACAAAATAATATTTAACCAAAATCAATTCTCTCTACCTAGAAATATCCCTTTGCTACTAAGTGGGCTTTGTACTTTTCCACTTTACCTTCTGCATTCAAATTCTTCTTAAATAACCATTTTCTACAAATATATTTTATTCCAGCTAAAAATTCATCCAAATCCCAAGCCCCATTCTTATATGAGGCATCCATCTCTTCAACCATGGCCTTCTTCCATAGTTTACTATTATATGAATCCACTACTTCCCTAACAATTATGGGATCATCATCAGTAATAAATAAAGAAAAATTAACACATAAATTAGGTGGACTATACCTTTTTAGTTGTTTTCTTTCCCTCATTGATTTCCTTAATAATGGAGTATGAGGTTCTTCTTCTTCTCATTCATCTTCTTCCATTTAGTCATATTTCACATCATCTAACTCAAACTCTATTTTCTCAAGTTCTTCTTCCCTTGGTAGGATTTCATCTCTGGGAATATTAGGATATTTAGACACTTAGAAGTTACTTAAGATCAACTTGGTCTAATGTATCATTAGGTTAAAATGTGTTTCTTAGTGTGTTTCTTTAGTACACACTAGTATGCATTTGTAGTTAGGAAATACAACAATCACTATATGTTCCCAACATAGAATGATCTAATGGATCATATTCTTCTCGATCTTAACAACTACCTTGATATGTGTCTTAGAACTCAATTTTTTCCATGATATATATTTAAATAGTATGGAGGGTCATTTTTCGATGATCGAACATGAGAAACTCTCTTGTAAATCTCTCTGTGATAGTTTCTTTGACATTAATAGATTGTTCCAAGTGGCCACGTTGGTCGAGGCCATGGATGTTTCCCTATAGGGGTTTTACCATGTAAAAACATCGTTGTGTTGATTTTTGATCTGGTTGTGTGAGTGGTTATTGAAGGTGTTCATACTTTGTTGTAGTAGTTGTATTGTCAAACATGGTAACATAGTGCATTTTAAGATCCACCCTTGTCGTAGATCAAGATCGTGAAGCCATGCTATCACATCTATGGTTTCTACCGTTTCCATACATTTACGGGTTCAGTGGACTATTATATTTCACATGGAGTGCTCGTTATAGTTAAGAATGGCTTTCATTTCACTTGAAAATGTTTTTATTTTCCCAATATACGACCATTTCAATCAGATATGAAGGTATAAATCTTGAATACACCATTTTAAATTTTACAGAGACAATATTTCTGTTTTCTGTTTTTTATTTATGGTTTGCTACTCGTTTTTATCTGCATATGTTATTTTCCATGCAATCTGTGTGATCTTGGAAAATAAAAAGAAAAGAGGAAAGGGTTTTCCTATTTGTATATGTTCTTTGTTGTGCGCTCTTTGCAATCTCAGTAAATCAGAAACCCGAGGAAAACTTTAATTTTCCTAGTAAGATAACTGAGATCTAACCCTTGTTGCCATCAAGAAGAACATTTTTTTTGTGTGTGTGTGAAAATATTTTTTTATGAGCACACTCTCCAAGGTCATCTTCAACAACAACAAAAATCCCCATTCTTAACAATATACTGTGTTTTGCACTAGCTCACTTGGTTAAAAGTTGTTTTATTAAGTAAGAGGTCTTGAGTGCAAGTCATTTTTTGTTATTTTAGTTTTGAAAAAGTTCATGCATCCATTGTAAAGTGGGTTTCACTTAAATTATAAAAGTGATTCACTATAAGTAGATTTAATATTTTATTTTAAGTTATTTATTTTTCATGCAACTTTTATTTATAAATTAAGTTCATTGTAAAAGTGATCCCTACTTATTCTATAAAAGCGGGACACTTCAAAAATAACCTATTTGTAAAAGTAAGGTTATTAGAAGGAGGGGTATCACCATGTGAACCAAATTCTACTTACCATGTGGCTCTTTAGTTACTATTTATGCTTTGTTTCAAAAGGGAATAACTTTCACATCTGAACTCCGTTTTCAATGCTATTTTTTTTTTTTTAAAACTATATTTCCTAGGGAATTCCATCGAGACCATCAATTTCGTATTTTAAAACAATGTTCCTTTCATATTTAATAATGATTCTCCCAATATATTTTACTTAACAGTACCAACTACTTCTCATGGAAATCCCAATTGGAATATGTATTAAGAAGTAAAGGACTATACAACATTACCTTTGAAAAAGAACAAGAACCCAGTGATGATGACATGTATTCCAAATGGGTTAATAGGAATGATGTAGCATGTGGACTAATTGACATGCCACATCTCTCCTTATTTAAGTTTTCACCTTCAAGGAATTGAGGGCCCAGATAAATATTGGGAAAAGCTTGATTTTTTGTTTGGTAAACACAATATTATTCGAGCTCACCAGTTGTAAAATCAATTAATGAATTTAAATCCAAATGATTTTCCTTGCATTGCACATTACTTGTCTAAGTTAAAAACACTTATACTTTTATGTATAAAGTGTCAACTAGATCTGAAGGAAGATTTATGCATATATGTTATTCTCTCTAAGCCTGATGGCACATATTATGTTTTTGTATATACTTTTATGCCACTAGAGAATCTCTAGGGAGGGATTATACATAACCCTCTCTGGATTCCTTTTATGATGCTATAATTCAAGAACAAGATAAGCTTTTGCAATTTGGACTGATCAATACTATAGGTACATATAAAAAATCCTTAGTGACCTAGAAGAAAGATAAATCCAAGAATCCCAAGAAACAACATCCTCACCAAAACAACAAGAAAAATAAGAGTCCCAAACCATCTTCGCCAAATTATATTCCTAGCGGTGACAAAGGAGAAGAATATAAAAATAAGAAGATTGACAACCATTGCAACTTTTGTGGGAATGATGGTCAAGTAGATTCCAAATGTTTTAGGAAGATGGAAGCTTTGGAAGCAATGATAAATATGTTGGGTATGTTTTATATTATTTGCAAAACTACC
>SNQJ01S0008452.1:33903-48472 GCA_010110895.2 Picea sitchensis | reverse complement strand
ATATATGTTATTCTCTCTAAGCCTGATGGCACATATTATGTTTTTGTATATACTTATATGCTACTAGAGAAGCTCTAGGGAGGGATTATACATAACCCTCTCTGGAGTCCTTTTATGATGCTATAATTCAAGAACAAGATAAGATTTTGCAATTTGGACTGATCAATACTATAGGTACATATAAAAAATCCTTAGTGGCCTAGAAGAAAGATAAATCCAAAAATCTCAAGAAACAACATCCTCACCAAAACAACAAGAAAAATAAGAGTCCCAAACCATCTTCGCCAGATTATATTCCTAGCAGTGACAAAGGAGAAAAATATAAAAATAAGAAGATTGACAACCATTGCAACTTTTGTGGGAATGATGGTCAAGTAGATTCCAAATGTTTTAGGAAGATGGAAGCTTTGGAAGCAATGATGAATATGTTGGGTATGTTTTATATTATTTGCAAAACTACCCTCATGTAATATACAATGATATGGGAGCAAGGGGGGGGGATGGTGCTAGGGTCCCTCCTGTTCGAGGTTCGGGGGCAGAACCCCCCCAAAAAATAACTTGTGTTTTTTCGCATCCATTTTTTGGTGGTTTTTTGGCACATGGTTTTCACTAATGGTTTTCTAATTTCGGTTAAGGAATTATGGTTGTTGACTCTTCTGGGTCAGTGGATTAGGAGTTTGGATGTTGCGAGATCATATATATGTGTGTGTGTGTGTGTGTGTGTGTGTGTGTGTGTGTATTGTATTGTAAACAACAAAGAATATAATGAATAGAAAAGTAGAGTTGCGGCTCTAGACATGTTGTTGGTTTTCCTAGCTTGCGTTTCTAGGGAAAAGTCTTCGTGTAATGTGTGTGTGTCTGTGTGTGCCATTGTATCTTTTCTGTTTTAATTAAGAATATCTTTGCAATAATTTATGGTACAAGGTGAAAATCTACATTTGGTATTAGAGAAATTATTGTCTTTGAAGGGACGCCTTTGTGGTAAGGTGTTTGGCTCGGGTCCGTGATAGTTCTTGTTATAGTGGGAGATATTTGGTATCGATTCTTCAGGTGAAAATAAATGGAGAGAAGTGTGAAAATGGAGATCGATAAATTTAATGGGAAAAGTTTTGATTTGTGGAAGCTCAATATGGAAGAGCTATTTGTGCACAAATATCAGTAGATTGACATGGATCCATGTAATCCACCTACATGAACGTTAACAAAAGCYKGGRAAAATT
This sequence comes from Picea sitchensis, assembly GCA_010110895.2. NCBI lineage: Eukaryota > Viridiplantae > Streptophyta > Pinopsida > Pinales > Pinaceae > Picea > Picea sitchensis. The sequence goes on along the minus strand of SNQJ01S0008452.1, from coordinate 47,252 downwards.
TAGATCAGAAGGAGAAGAGAACAATATGGTCGTGTCTCTTAGATTCAATATTACTATATATTTCAGGGAAAGATACAACAATTTATGCAATAAGTTAGGGGTTTTGTGTCAGTCCAAGTAGTTGGTAAATAAWKTTTTCYTGTGGAAGAAGATATAAAACCTGAGGATGAAAGATGGAGAATACATGATAGAGAATCTAAACGCATTCAATAGTATGGTAAGTCAATTATTATCTGTTGATATTAATATTTTTGGTGAAGATAGTGTATCAGGTTATTGTGTTATTTACCGGACTCATGGGATAGTTTGGTTGTGTCCATAAGTAGTAATAAAACTAATTTAAGTTTCGATGATGCGGTCTCATCCATGTTGTCAGAGGATATGAGGGGGAAGAACATGGAAGTTAAAAATACATATGCATTATTTGCAAGAGGATGCTCCCAGGAAATAAATAAATATAAGTCCTCAAGTGCGAGATCTAAATCTAAGGTAAGATCCAATTCTCCCAGAAATTTTGTAAAGGTACATTGGAGATGTGAAAAATAAGGGCACTACAAGAAGAAACGTAGATCCAAAAGTGTTGAGAGAGAGAAGGGATCTAAGGATGCCCCTTCTACAGAAGAAAAAAACTTCGCGGAAGAAGGAGGGGATGTGTTCTTGGATTCTTCAAGCACCCATGAAAATCCTAAGGAATGGGTTATTGACCTATGTGCATCCTTTGATATGAGTCCTCACAGGGAGTGGTTTTGCAAATATGAAAGGTATGATGGAAGTGATGTTTTCCTAGGTGATGAATTGACAACCAAAATCATAGGATGAGGAAAATTCAAGTTGAATATCACGAATGGAAGGATTAGAACACTCCCCGGTGTTCTACACATTCCATGATTGGACAAAATTTTTATTTTTGTAAGTAAAATGGATGATGAGGGGGTAAAAACAGTGTTTGTGAAAGAAACTTGTAGGATGGTTCAATAAGAAATGGTGTTGTTGAAGGATGTTCATTTTTGAACTCTATATAAGCTGCAGGAAAGCACTATTATTGATGGGTGAAATATTTCCACTGTTCCTAAGATTGGAGCTGAAGAATAAAAAACTTCTACAGTCTTTAGAGAAAAGAATATGTTGTGGCATAAAATGCTAGGACATATTGGAGAGAAGGGCCTTCAAGTACTACATGGTAAAGGTATGGTTGAAGGTATTTCTAAATTCTCTTTGGATTTTTATTTATGTTAACATTGTGCATATGGGAAGAAAAATTGGGTAATATTCCCCTCTGGTGGAATGAGGGAAAAATGAATTTTATAGTTGGTGGAGAATGATGTGTTTGGACTTGTGTCGATTTCATCACTAGGAAAATATGTAGATGAATTCTCGAGGAATACATGGATTTATTTCCTTATGAATAAATATGAAGTCTTTTATAGGTTTAAGAATTTTAAGGCTCTTGTGGAGAATCAAACAAAGAAAATAATTAAGTGTCGAGGATAGATAATGGTGGAGAATTATGTGGAAATGAATTTGAAGAATTTTGTAAGAAGTGAATTATAGAAATACATAGGACCACTCTATATACACCTCAGTAGAATGGAATTGCAGAAAGGATGAAAAAGACACTGATGGAAAAATCAAGGTGCATGGTCAATGGTACTGGGTTAGGATAGGAATTGTGGGTAGAGGAAGTGGGTATTACATGTTACCTGGTCAATCGATCACCCTCATTAAAACTGGATGACAAGAATCCACATGAGGTATGGATTGGTAAGAAACCATTTCTCACACATATTAGTGTATTTGGTTGTGATTCCTATGTTTACGTTCCAAATGAAAACAATCTAGTAAGCTAGATAAAAAACATGAAAAGTGTATCTTTATTTGCTATAAAGATGGTATGAAAGGTTATAATATTTGGAATCTAGAAACTAAGTACATAGTGTATAGTTGAGATGTGGTATTTAGAGAAATCAAACATGTTTTCAAATATGAATTCCTACCAAGGAAGGAAGAACTAGAGAAAATAGACTTTGATTTGAAGGATAATGAAGCAGACCCTACTAAAGAACATGAATAATAAGAAGAAAATCATCATACTCCAGTATTTAAGAGATTGGTTCGTAAAAGAAGGAAATTGGAAAGGTATACTCAACCTCATTTATGTTCATTTTTTTATTATTGATGATGATCCTAGGATTGTTAGGGATGCAATGGATTTAGAGGATGGCAAACTTTGAAAAATGGATATGGTGGAATAAATGGTAGCATTGGACAAAAATGAGGCCTAGGATCTCGTGGAGTTTCCTACTAGAATAAATCTCATTGGAAGCAAATGGGTGTTTAAAAATAAGTTGAATGTAGAAGGAAAAGTGGAGAAATATAAAGCTCGATTAGTAGAAAAGTGTCAACTATCACAAAGNTATAATATTTGGAATCTAGAAACTAAGTACATAGTGTATAGTTGAGATGTGGTATTTAGAGAAATCAAACATGTTTTCAAATATGAATTCCTACCAAGGAAGGAAGAACTAGAGAAAATAGACTTTGATTTGAAGGATAATGAAGCAGACCCTACTAAAGAACATGAATAATAAGAAGAAAATCATCATACTCCAGTATTTAAGAGATTGGTTCGTAAAAGAAGGAAATTGGAAAGGTATACTCAACCTCATTTATGTTCATTTTTTTATTATTGATGATGATCCTAGGATTGTTAGGGATGCAATGGATTTAGAGGATGGCAAACTTTGAAAAATGGATATGGTGGAATAAATGGTAGCATTGGACAAAAATGAGGCCTAGGATCTCGTGGAGTTTCCTACTAGAATAAATCTCATTGGAAGCAAATGGGTGTTTAAAAATAAGTTGAATGTAGAAGGAAAAGTGGAGAAATATAAAGCTCGATTAGTAGAAAAGTGTCAACTATCACAAAGATCAAATCATGTCTCTTTGATGTTAGTGGAAATCCAATAATAAATTTCATCAAAATGACTTTCCATTTCGATTCAAGAATAGTGTGTGGTTGTAACAATCCTAATGGATGTCTGTGTTTATCCTTCACTTGTTGACATTCTAGAAATCTCGCCACATAATTGAATATGTCATCTTTCAATCCTTTCCAGAAGAATAAAGGCTTAAGGTCTGCCTTCATCTTTGTCACTCCCAGATGAGCCATGTACACTTCATAATGCAATTTCCTTAAAATCAATCTTCTTAATTCGTCGTTAGGTGATATGTAATTTTTTTCATTATATATCAACAATACGTCATTGTCCAAAGAATAACCTTCATACTTCGGTACCATCATGGTCTTTTGTCCAATTTTATCCTTAATTTCTTTATACCAGTCATCGTCTATATGTAGAGTTTGAATATTTTCTCTAAGATTCATATTAAAAGGTATTGTCGAGAATATGTGTGGTCTCTGACTCAATGCATTTGCTACTCTGTTCACCATTCCTTTGATGTAAGTAATCTCAAAGTCCCATTCTCTAAGTAATTATGACCAATGCCTTTGTCACACGTTCAGGCCACTCTGAGTAAATATATGTTTTAATCCATAATGATCAGTCTTTAAATCAAATTCTCATCCAATCATATAATTTCTCCATACTCTCAAGGTATATATGATAACTAATCACTCCAAGTCATGTGTTGCGTAGTTTTCCTCATGCCTTCTTAATTTCCTTGAGATGTAAGAAATCACTTGACCGTCTTGCATCAACACTCTGCCTAAACCTTCCTTGGATGTGTCTGTGCATACCAAGCATTATATTTCCATTTCAGGGACCTTTAGTATCGATGTTGTCGTCAAAAAATCTTTGAGCTTTTGAAATTCTTCCACGCATTTCTCAGTCCATACGAACTTCTTATTTTTATTTTACGATTTTGTGATTGGATTTACGATCTTTCAAAAACATTCGACGAACTATCAATAATATCCTACTAAAACCATAAATCTACGTACTTCTTGTATGTTTTCCCGGTCTTGGCCATTCCATAATAGACTTTAATTTCACTTGACCCACAATGATACCTTCTCCAGACATGATATGACTCAAGTAGTGAATCTCCTTCTAGTAAAAAGAACATTTCAATAGCTTCCCGTACAATTTGTTTTCTCTTAGGCAGTCTAGGACCAATCTCAAGTGTTCGTCATGCTCTTATTTAATCTGAGAATAAATCAGTATGTCATCAATAAATACTTGAACAAACTTATCCAGGTATTCATGGAACACCCCATTCATCAGACTCATGAATACCTCTGGGGCATTCGTCAAACCGAATGGTAAAATTGTAAACTCATAGTGTATGAATATCGTCTTAAACATGGTCTTAGAGATATATTCTTCCTTAATCTGTAATTGATGATATTCCAATCTCAAGTCAATCTTCAAAAACACCACTCTCCCTTCATCTGATCAAAAAAATTGTCAATCCTTGGTAAAGGATACTAGTTCTTTATCGTATCTTTGTTCAATTGACAGTAGTCAATACAAATCCTCCATGACCCATACTTATTTCTAAAAACAATTATTGGCAATACGATTGGACGTATAAGTCCTAAATTCAACAATTCCTTCAATTTCATTTTCAACTCTTGTAATTGCGGTGTCAAAATCTGGTATGGAGTTCTTGCAATAGGTTCAGTTCTAGGTTTCAGATCTATGGTAAACTCAAGTTCTCTTTTTGGTGGAAAACCTATTAGTTCCTCTAGAAATACATTCATAAACTCTGAAACTACTGGAAGGTTTTCTATACCTTTCTCCTTGCCTTCATTGTTTAGAAATTCATATAATTTGCATCCCTTGTGGATACACTTCTACAATTGTAGTGAAGAAATATAACATTAGAGACACCCCTTGGTTTATTCCTACAATCACTCTATTCTACCCCAAATCATTCATCAAACTTAACTATTTTGTCTTACAGTTAAGTATCACATCATGCGATTCCAACCATTCCATGCCTATCACTATTTTATAATATCCTAAGATCATGATTTATAGGTTAGCCTTCGTTACAAAATCACCCAAGTTAATGATACATTCCGTAAACTTTCCTCCAACTTTCTATTTGGCACTCGATGCCATTTCTATGTATCTGAACTCATCCTACTCGACTGGCTTTACCTTAATTCTCTTTAGTGCTTCAAGAGAAATAAAGCTCTTTGTGGCTCCTGGATCTATCAAAATACTAAAGTTTTGATTGGTGATCGTACGTAACGTCTTGAGCATAGTGGAATGGTGTTCGACCCGACGATTGTTCACCACTACATGTATCTAGTGGGACTTCCCCAAATATCCAACTGTAGTGGGTACTGATGATCCAGTCGCTTTGTCCTTCTCTATCGGAAAATATCTTTGGTAATGTGGTGCTCCACATATCCAACATCCATTTTTTAGTCCAATTCTCTTGGTCCCTGAAGTAGAAGTTGTTGTTCTAGCAGTATGCAATCCTAGTATGGTTTGTTGAACATGCGTAAAATGTTGCTACTGTTGTGGATGGCGATGTTTCTTCTGTTGTTGTACTCTGTAAGGATTCCTCTATTGAGGAGTCTTTCATCATGGCGTCAAGAAAAAATTTCCTTTGGATGTATCTTTATTCCCATAAGTCTTTATGGTTTGTTTATGATGTTGTTGTGCTCTTTTTGTCTTCTGTCTAGTTGATCTAGAAGGAGTCTTTCCCTGACCCCCACTGCTCAGCTCTTCCTTAGCTATGAGGGCCTTTTGAACTACATCGTGCTACTTCTGAGGAATTAGGATCCTCACCTTCGCACAAATGTTGAATTTAAGGCCGAACACAAACTTGTTGACCTTTAACTTATCCATGTTCAGATGTGGAGCATACCTAACTAGATCCATGAACCTAGCCTCATACTCCAGAACTATCGACTACCTTGTCATAAGGCATTGAACTCATTAATATGACGCTCAATGAATTTTTTCAGCAAGTATCTCTTCCATAACAATTCCTCGAAAAACTCTTGTGACACGTCTTCGACGACTATGTTTACTTGAGGTGGGAGTGTTTTCCACCAAAGTAGAACACTCCCTTTCAGTTGGAAGACCACCATGAAGTTCATGTTCGACATGTAATCATTAAGTATGAAGCACATCTCCATTTTCTCTGACCATGCCTTGGTGGCTAAGCCATTCGTGGCACCCAAAAACTCGGGAAACTTCACTTTCTCAAGTTCTCTATGTTACAAGGAAAATCTCTCTATGGCTAGGGTAAACCACAATAAACAGAAATGTCGACAGAAATAAAATCCATTCCAACATATGCTATATAAACCAATATGAAAGAAATATAATAAAGAGGCCTACCTCGTCTAGATGTTCGATGAAGTCCACTGTTGAGCACTTGAACCCAAAGCTATATACCTACAACTAGTTCTCAACAAACAAGGAAAGAAAGCATATGGTGGTAATATAAAGGATTAGCACATTAGATAGAATAATCCATTAATAAAGATAACAAATACGCCCATGGATAATAAATCATATATTTGAAAGATATCAATTAGACGGGAAAAGAGTATTTATATTAATAAATGATCATCATAAGTGAAAATATTATAGACTTATGTGTTGGCACGGTTCGGAACCGAGAAACCAAGTTCCTTCCAGCTGGGCCTGCACCACTTCAATCCTCCATCAAAGGAAATACCATAAGAGATAAATAATGAGGTTCTCAATCAATAGGGGAAGAGCTTGAGGGTTGAACACTGTGTTCAGACTTAAAGGAAAAAGGGATGCAGACTCAATATTAAGTAAATAATTTCTCCAGAGTAAATTTTCTCTCAAAGTTGAATTCTTTCTCCTCTTTTCCATAGCTTGGAATTGGCCCATTTATAGCCTTCAAAATGGAACTAAAGGGACGAGTCAGAATGTTTCCAATATATGGAAGGCCAAGGATCAAAGATCTCTTGTCGTGACATGGAAACCCGACATTTATTTTTTATTTTCTGGAACAAATCTCGATGTACGTGGGATGTAGTGGAGCAACCTGCATATACACATGTTGTATGGTGTGCAAGATGTGTATAAGTGGAAAAATATTATTTTTTGTCTTTGGATTTCATCAACAGAGAAGATAAGTCTACATAGGGAAATAGAATAAGGCCCTCTGTGAAATATTGCATAGGGTGAGGCAAATATTTCTATAACATATGCCCCCTAATGTGTGAGGTCAGAGGAGTATCTGCGATGGCCTAAATACATTATAAATAATCCAGAAGTGGAGTGGTATGGGACCAGCTGGATGAACTCATTGCTCATTACATTCTGCGTTGAATTTGCATACATGGTTGCCAATAAAATTACATTGAATATCCATGTGAAAAATATATCAAACAAGTATCCAAGGCCATGATTAGGCAAATACAAATGAGGTTACATGCCAATTTCTATAATAGTCACGAACAAGGCCTAGTAGAACCAGTCTCAAAACCAATCTGAAGATATGTGTATACCATGGAGTACAATATGATCTCCCATGATCACTGAAGTCATATAGGTACCGGTCCAATGAAAAGGGAGCAACATCTCAGGAAAGCTGTGACCACATAGTGATGTCTTCAAGTCTTCTACACAATCTACCAAGTGTGCAAGTCTACATCATGTGAATAAAGGAGTTGAGTTTGAACACAATGAGACATTGTTTGATTACCGGTCATTGTTGTATATTGTTAACAAACACGAGACAACCTATCGATAATGAAAGTAGGTATCAAGGCACCGAGTACATTCTTACAAGTTTGAATAAAGGATTCGGTGTCGAACACCTGATGAATCCATCGATCATGAGACATTGATGTATTCCCAACTGTCAATGGTGGGAGAACCTTCCACTGATGACTGCAAGCCTCAAGGTACTCATAAGACTCTAGGTCCCATTTCCAGAATAAATGAGTTGAAGTCGATGGAAGGAGACCCGTTGAAAGGAGAGAATTAAGGAATCTCTCATCGATCAGCATGAGGTACAAAGCAGGAGCTTCATGAGGGTGGAAATTGGACAGAGAACATGTTCACGAACCAACGACCCTGTGTGTCTTTCGCATGTTCCAAGTGAAATTGGTACAGGCAAAAGGCCCTCTGAATAATAGACAATGATGAAAACTGCTGAAAAAGGTGAGGAAACCACCAATAAGGCTAATGGCATCCAAGACACTGCACAAATCCCAATGTGTGAATAAATGTCTTGTCTTCGAACACAAGGGAAACCACCTAGTCAAAGACCAATGATGAAATGTCGATTGTTGGGTTCAAGGTTACCTAGTGTTAACGCTATGTAAATTCCCATAGGTTGTCAGGAGGTAGAAGAAATTTAGCAGAGGTAACTTTATCCAACCACTTTGAAACTAGGACCTAGCCCTGCCAGTTTCATAAGGGGATCTCTTTGTAAGATTTATATATATGTTTGGGTTTTAAACATTAGGCTAGTTAAATTAATAAGACTTTTTTTTTTTTTTTTTATAAAGATGGCTGAAATATTGCTCACGCATCCATTAGGATATGGGGTTTGTGTTGTGATTTGAGATCAGAGAACATATTTTATAAGGTTTCTTCACAGGGCAAGGTAATGAAAATCTTGGATCCTTTAGAATTAAAGCAATGGGAAGGAAGAAAAGGTGAGGTAATCAATCACAACAAAGAAGCATTTAAGAATTTCTTTGTCACAATATCATAAGAATAACACTCATATATTTAAAAGCCAGAAACAGATTATACGAAAATAAATTATGCACTTAACCTTGTTTTAAATGATCAGAGATAGAAAAACATTTGGTAACGAAGTAAGAAAAACATTAAACAATGAGAAATAACATCACCAACATCAACACACGGGAATCCTATGAATCGTCCTTTTATTACTAGTAGATCTCTTCAAAATGATTACAGATTACAACTTGCTTGGGCGTAAAGATAAACCCTCAATGCTTTGAAGTCTGGAGTATTTATAGAAAAATTAAAATTCGGTCCTTTCATTAATGATCCGAGCATGGTAGAATCAAAATCTAACTAACTAGATAACAAAATACAAAAATGTAGGAAATGATAATGATCTATCAAATTCTTTGTGCTAATTTCGGGGAAGGTTGTTGGTGAGTCATCAACTTGACTTTGAATTCTTTGTGTGTTGACTTGGACATCCACCTCATCATTACTTGATCAGAGTGCACATGTCATCCCATCTCTTTTGAATGGGGATGGTGATTTTGAGTAACCTTTGGTAAATTTCATACATCTCTGTGTATTTGGGGAATGTGGGCTTGGTGATGAAGATGTACTTGATGTCATGTTGGATGCTGATGTCCAACTACAGGGTATCCAAAAATGATTTACCAGTGATATTTCCCTTATCCCTTCAAAATTAGAACCATCCTTTGCCACTGTGATGATCTTATGTTTGTAGTCTGAGAGGGTAATCAACCTATCATTGATCAAAAGTAACCCTTGTAGCCCCTTCTTATGTAGTAAATCCATTTTGTTGAAAAACCTTTGAAATCCAATGTCCATTGATTGGGACCTCTCCTCTAGTTGAAGCATTAATCCCCTCTCGGTCAAAACTTTCTTGACCTCAAGGATAGTTTGTGTTCTATCCTCAATCTCCAAGGCCTCTAGCTCCTCACTTGTTTTGGAATTCATGAATCTGATAATTTTGTTTTCCTCAGTAGGCATTTCTCCTAGTTCTCCTATGATCTTATCAATGGCCTGTTTTCTTTTATGTATTACTTCATGTTGCTCGAACATAATCTTTATAAGTGGCCAAATTTCTGTCATGGATTTGTAGATGTCCATCCAAATATTATCTTTGGCCTCTGAAAGTGTTTTGTCCATGACTATTTCCTTTTGTAACTTTTGCAATTCTTGCTTGAGTCTCTATGTTGTATGCAACTCTGTAATGTAACTAGACTTGAAAGTGAACTTCAATTTTTTTATTTTATTGATCTCATCCTGCAATCTTTTGATTTCATGTCCCTACAAGGACATGTATTCCATGGACTTTGCCAACTTTTCTGATGCCTGTGTGGTCATTACTGAAGTTGTTGTAGTTGTACTGACCCCTATTATGGATGATTTTAGGGGCTAAATTTCGCTTATGGGCTAATTTTCCATGGTTTTTTCAAAAATGAGATTCACTATTTTAAAATCGATTCGCCCAAATTCTATAGGATAAAATTATTTTACCTTAAAAATAGCCAAAAAATTATAAAAATTATATAAAATACTTAGAAATTTGAATATTTTTACAAAAATATAGCCAAACATTTATAGTTGACATATGAAGGATTAGTAAGATTCGCCAAGGTTTCTACATTTTAAAATAAATTTCCATCCTTAAAATCATCCCTGACCCCTATGAGAGGGACTGGATTAAGTGGAACTACTGCCATTGGCACATTCTGCTCTTTTTCTTTGATTAGATTCTCCAGCTCAGATTCCATCTCCTTGATCTGAGCATTCTGCTCCATGATCGATTTCAACATTTCCTCTTTATGGCCTTCAGTCTCAGCCATTTCTTTAGCTTGTGGGTCTTTTGTTGCCGAGATTTTCAATTTTTTCCTTAGGGAGGTTATGTCAGTGTTCTTCTTCTTGAGAAGCTATTCTGTTGCTTTAACATTGGATGGGTCATATCCAATCTTGAGTACCAGTTCTTCCAGATATTTTATCTTATTATCCTTTGCCAAAGAAGAAACCTTTTCCAGCTTTAGCTGAGTCTGGACATTGTTCAAAGAAACCTGTAACTTAGCAGCAGTTGTGGAGGTGTTAGCCAATGTAGAGAAAATCATTTCTCCATTCTGTCTATGTAAATCCATCTGATTAGATGGATGTACTTCGACGACATCAAATTCAAATGTAGACCTTTTATAATCAAATTTTTTTTTGGGTTGAGGCACCCGTGCCTGGAAGTATGCCATGTGCATTCTCCCCTTCTCGATATCAAAAGCAGATAAAAAACTATGTTGGTTTGTGGATGTCTGTTTCCAGAATTGAGCATAGGTACTATTTGTCAACATCTCATTCTTCTTCTTAATCAGGTTATATTTCTCAAAAAGATTGAGTCATGCAGGCTCCTATGCAGCTCTGGTTGTTAATGTTGTGTCACCCTGCTTCTTAGATGAGGAGGTGGACATCATCAGTTGGATTCCTAAGGGAAATAATGAATGTTCACCTTCCATTACTGTAGTGGACTGAGTCTCTTCTCCACTAGACCTGTCAAGTGTATGACTGGTCTTGGGCCTCTTTCTGTAAACCTGGAAATCATCTGTCGAGACTTCAATAACTAAGGGAGATAGATATCTCCAGGTTCTTTTCTCTGGTGGTGCCTGAGGAGTAGTGGTCTGTGAAATAATGATAGGATGAAGCTGTTGTTTTGTGTCTGTCAGAATGTTTTCCTCCCACTCTGTCTGGTTCATGAACTTCTCAATTTCTAGTTTGGGCAAATGAGAATATGGAGAGATTTTATTCCTTAATCTGGTTTTTGTGATAACCCTACATGGATCATAATTCCAAGAGAAACTGAGACTGAATTTCATTTCCTTTAAAATATTTCTGGATTCTTCCCCTACAACTCGATTGTTACATATGGAAGATCCTATCTATCCCTTGATCCTCAACTGTTGTTTCTTTTTTAAGGCCACAGAGTGAATGTCGTATGAATTTATCATATGCCAGATATATTCCAGAGTGAATATCCTGGCAAGTAGAAACTTGGGCATATTATAGGGAGCCAGCTCATATCCATAAAATATGATCTCTGTGTGGTCCTAGTATAAATACCAATCCCCTGTTTTGGCAAGGTCTGATAGGTTCAGGATCCTTTGAATCTCTTCAATGACCCCGGGATCTCTTTGTATACTTGGCATTCTTGCCATAGGGTGGTAAAACTAGTCGATGAACTGCTTAAAACTGAACTCGGATGAGTTATTTCTCCGTAATGACGTCTAGGTTGTGACCGACTATGTATTACCATCTCCGTCAAGCTTTTTCATGAAGAAAGGAAAATTATCCGACTAAAAAAACATGAACATGTATGCTAGTATTGATGAATACATGAACATGCCTTCTGTGGGAAAATTGAAGAGTTGTTTGTGAATGTTATCTGCCAAAAACTGGCTGAAATTGAACTGTGTGGTGGCTTTCTCTTTGGTAGAAAAAATGGACAAGAAACCCAGGATGGGTTCGTCCACCCACTCGTATGAATAATACTCAAGTAGACAACATAGGGAGGAAATGAATTGGTTACCTTTTACTGAGAACATGGAGGAATGGTAGGGGAGATTTTTCTTGGGAAATTGGGTGCTCTCAAGGAGGAAAAGATGAAAAATTTGCACTCTCTGGGGAAAATATAACTTTTGGTAAATCTTAGTTAAAACTTCAATGGTAAAAGGGGAAAGGGATTCATCTCTGGGAATTTGCATCATCTGGTCAATGGTCTTGGGTATAATGGTGAAAAGGGTCTCTCTGGATGATGAAATGACAGATCTTTGATTGGGAAGACAATGCGCCTGGCACTTGAGGGAAAACTCAAGGAAATGGTGAATTTGGGGGAAAATGTATAGAGGGAGATTGGACTCCCAGAGTCCAATCTCATCGCTCTGGTCCAAGAAGATGTCTATGAGCCAGAAATGAAATTCAAAGAAGTCAAATTCGCATTTCAGATCTGAAATTAGGTAATATTTGTCGGCCAGAGGTATCCAATTGAGGTTGAAGGGAGGTGGAAGGAAAGGGTTCTTTTCAATCTCTGAATATTTGGACTTCGGTGCCATCAATTTGTTTGATACCTACAAAATTGAAAAAGAAAGATGCTGACTGTAAATACCAGGCTTTAATGGTGGTTTTCGGTGGAAAAGCAAAGAGAATGATGGTTTCAATGGCTTCTAGATCGTGAATAGTGAAGGAAAGGTGAAAAATGAGATAAATTGGATGACAAGATGTCCATTGGGGAGCAGAGGACAAGTCATCTGGCTAACGGCCACATTCTCGTGCATTGATTGGCCAACAAATATCTAGGGGATGACGTGGAGGGAAATAAATGGGTGATGGGTGTGTGAGGATGACATGGATGATAGTGAGTGGGTGATAACAAAATGGGATGTGACATGTGATGGGTGACTGGGGGGTGGTACGCTGGCAGAGTAATGACAAATGAATTACAAGCGGTGGTAGTGGAAAGTGATGTCATGGACAGAAGTGGTATGGAAATATGGTTTAGTGGTTTACTCAGAGGGGTGGCTAGGCGGTAACTAGTTTAGAGAAAGGGGGGTCCGAGTTACCACAAATTCACCATGTTAGGATGGGACCCGCGGGGGAAAACCACCAACTCTAACCCCCCCCCCCCCCCCC
>SNQJ01S0008452.1:18024-31219 GCA_010110895.2 Picea sitchensis | reverse complement strand
TCCTTTTTTAGCATATTTGTGATGTTCTTGAGGAGTTCTACCAAATTGGGTATGAATCTTCTCAGGAAATTTATTTTACCAATGAAAGATTGCAAGTCTATGATGTTCCTAGGGTGTTCTAGTTTCTGGATAGCTTCTATTCTATCGGGGTCTATTTTAATTCTATATTTAGAGATTATATGCCCCAATAACTTGCCTTCTTCTAAACCGAAAAGGGTTTTCTTGGGATTTAATGAAATCCCAAATTTGTTGCACTTCTCAAATACTCATCGGAGATGTTGTAAATGCTCCTCGTCTGATTTGGATTAGAAAGTAACACCATCCAGATATATGACTATAAACCTACCAAGCTCGTCCAAAAAGGAAATATCCATTGCTCTTTGGAAAGTGGCACCATCATTCATCAAACCAAAGGGCATTTTCACATACATGAATGTTCCCAGGGTGTGGTGAAAGTTGTTTTATCATGGTCATTTGGGTGGACAAGAACTTGGTTATAGCCTGAAAAACCATCTAATAAGGAGATGCTACTGGCCCCAACTAACTTTTGTAAGATGTGTTCCATTTTAGGCAGAGGGTAGTTGTCTTTGAGGGAAACCTTGTTCAGGTTTTAGAAATCAATGCAAAGCTTGATTTTGCCTATCTTCTTCCTGGTAGGAACTAGATTAGAAACCCATTTTGAAAATCATAAGGGGACTATAATTTTGGCATCATATATATTTTTAATCTCTTTTTCTATCAGGGGTAGTAACTTGGGATTGATTCTTCTAAGTTTATGTCTTAAAGGTTTATGTTCTTCTTTTATTGGAATTTTATGTTGTATGATACTAGTGTCGTAAGCCTTTAAATCTTCATAGCTCCAGGCAAAGACATCTATGAATTATTTGCATAGATCGATGTATTTATTCTTTTTCTCTAGACGTAAAGACTTGGATAATTTAATCGTCCTGGGTTTTTCCTTTGTTCCTATATTTCACTCTTCGATCTCTCTCCCAGTGGGTTCTATCTTAGGTTTTTTTGCTACATCATTAAAATCAAACAGGTCTTCTAAAGGAACTAAACCTCTAGGTAAAACATTGTTTTTCAAATGAAAAACATCGGAATCTTCATCGTTTTCATTTATTTCTTCTGAGTCTACTTTATTTACACTACCATTTTCAAAAACTGATTTAATTACACTATCATCATTGTTTTCCTTATCTATATTTGTACATTCAAACTCATTCTTTGACTGCGGAAAATCTTCAATTTGTTCATCATTGTCAAATACCTACCAGTACCTGATGTTGTCTGGAACATTTGGTCTACACTTCACTTCTACTGTGTATTGTATTGGCAATTTGGTTTGAAAGGTATTTTTCATGTGGCTGTCGAAGTAGCCAATCCATCTGCTAGTATGTTCTGGGCTCTGGGCATTACCTACAAGTCGATTTCAGTGAAACATTCCAAAAAGTCTAAAACAACATTTCTATAGGCTCTGAGTCTAGGATTCTTAGCTGAATACTCACCTTTAATTTTCTTGATGACAAGTTCAGAGTCACCTTTTACCATAATCTTTTTGGGGCCAACCTTCTTCAGTAACTTCAGGCTGAGTAGCAAGGCTTCGTACTCCGCTATGTTGCTGGTGCACTGGAAATTTAGTTTATAAGAGTGGCTCTGTGAATACTTTTCTCTATGATTCTGTAACGAAACCCCAGCTCCAGCTCCCTCTTTTCTCATAGCCCCATAAAAATCCATACTCCAGAGATTGGCTGGAAATTCATCCCTTTCTACTATTACAATGTTTCTTACCTCAGTATTTTCTTTATCTTCTTGTAGGTTAGGTGCATCATCTTCCAACTGAGAAATTTGATTCTCCAAGTCACCATCATTGTACAAAATGAATGAATTGAGATCAGAGTGTGCAAAGTATAATGGGTAGTTGTGTGGTTTTTCCTGAATACTGACCATATACTTCATCAAAGTCTCTATGTACAGTCTTCTCTGTTGTCCAAATACCGGGATGGTAGCATAAGACATATCCAACTGTGAAGTTCCTTCCAACTTATCTCCCCAAGATCTAGATAGCAACATACCATATTTTGGGGGAATGTATGGAACCAAAATATCCATCACCATAATTTTTGTTGGGATTTGAGCCAGGGTGATACATAAATCCTTAATTATCCCTATACATTTGACCTTGCTAGAGTTGAAAGACTGCAAGTCCTTGTAGGGTTTGGTCACATCAAGCCCCAACTTCTCCATCACAGCTTTGAGCATCACATTGTGAGAGGTGTCGGAATCAAGCATAGCATTGTGTAATATTTTTTCATGGTTATTTAGACTGATATGGAAAGGGGGAACAACACCATTGTCAGTTTTCCCATTCAGGGCCGAACAATATCTCAGGTTCATCATAAGTAATATTTATGGTATCTGAGTGCGTTCCTGATCCAATATTTAATTCTTTTATACCTATCTCTGGTTCAATGCTTAATGCTTTGATCACTTGCAACCTGTAAGTGTTTTTGCTCATTAGTTTGGACAGGGGAATAAGAATCTTCAATTTGGCTAGCTCCCCTTCTAGGATGAAAGTAGTGGAAGAATTTCTTTGTCTTTGCACTTCAGTTTTGTCTATCATAGTTCCATGGGAAGAAGTATTTGGTTGACTAGTAGATGCGACCTTGGTTTGATCTGATCTTTGTGAAAGTTCAGGATTTCTTTTTGTAGAAGATTCGACATTATTATTCTCAAGGAATTTCTTGAGAGAAGCATATGAGGTTTTCTTGGACTCAATTGTTTTCTTCGTTTCAGTAGCCTTCTTTGTAGGATTGTCGTTAGTCTTCTTTATTCTTAATTTATATTGTCTGTGCACCTCCATTATAGCATTCTCAAAGGACTGCTACTCTGTTTCCTCTTCATCCTCATTCAACTTTGTTTGTGAGAGGAGAAAAATATCATGTTCTTCCTGAGTAAGAAAAATGGAGTCATCATCATGAACACCCATGAGGTTTATGTGAGTATCATCCAACTCTTCGATTATATCCTCCCCATCATCAATGTAATTTTCCCGAAGAGGTGGTCTAAAATGTTGATCAGGCCCCCTTTTCTCTCTTTGATCTCCTGGATCCCTCTGCCTGATCTGGGTAGGGTTCATTCTGAAGTTTGGAGTTATGATATGAGGGGCAGGTTGATTTTCCCTGGGTGGATTTTTTTCAGCGATGGTTATCCTTTCCATCATTCTCTCCATACTTCTGAATATGGAATCTATTTTAGAATCTGAGGAAGACGTGGAAGGCTCTTCTTTGATTGTAACCCTTCTCTTTGTTCTTTCCTTGGCTCTTCTAGCTAATAGATTTGCTTCCACACTTACTGCACTTTTTTGCATGTCTTCTAGAGTGACATAATTCCTTTCCCTTAGTTGATATGACATATCATCATCAAATCCATCAAGAAAATTGATTAAATACAAACCATGTGGGGGTTTAATATCAACCGGAATTGCGTTATAAATATTGTTGAAATGAATGCAGTAATCCTGCACTGTTTCCCCTTGATTCCTTTTGATATTCTCATATTCTGATAAAATATGGAGAGGATTTTTCTTTACCTCCCATATGTCGAGAAAACTCTGCTGAAAAGAATCAATGTCAACTATAGTAGGACAGCATAAAGCTTTGAACCATTTTTTGAATTCTCCGATCAAAATCTGTGCAAAAAGTCTCATCTGGACATGTACTTCATCAACTTCCTACAAATCAAAATAATCATTCATCTTATCAACATGTTGTGCATTAAGAGGTCCAGTACCATCAAACTGAGGAATTCTAGTTTGATAGTCCTGAGGCATGGCATGTAAGGGAGAGACTAATACCAAGGGAGCATATCTTGCTTCCATGATTGGTGGAGGAGGCTGAACAACAACTTGTGTGATTGGAGGAGAAGTGACATAAGAAGTAGAAGAGGTAGGGCTAGGAGATGTAGAGTGAATTATTTGATGTTTGATGGATAATGAACAATAGTCAGGGAATAAAGTTCTACAGACTGTTGAAAGTGAGCTTGGTACAAATATCGATCAACATTTGCTACTAGATCTTCTAACTTGTTGAATTCTTGAAGGATGCGTTGATCAAATTCTTCTCTAGGAGAAAGTATTTCAGGGGTCCTGGGTTGTAAAATGGTCTGATCTAGGACTATTTCACTTATAAAGCTATCAGATTTGGTTTTGAAGAGGCTTTGCTCAAAAGATATGTCAAACTCAAGATCCTGAATACAGAAAATATTTTATGGGAGAGAAGTAGACCTATGAAGGGGACTGTGACTCCCGAAACCTTCTTCAGTGTTTTTCTTTATGAGTAACTTTTTTGGATCGTCTACTGCTATTGCAAGTTCTAGGTAAGGATGAGATCTAGTGTAAATGATTTTAGGAGCCAAAATTTTAAATTTTGAGGAGCCTAAACTAATATATACAAACCTAACAACCTCTGGACATTATCTTTTTGCAAGTTAAATTTTATGATTGTTTCAGAAATAAAGTTATCTTTAGGGAAAAGAAAATCGTAGGATGGAAAGTTTGTTCGAGTCCCCAGTATGGTCGCCACTATGTTAACACTCTGTAAATCCCCAGAGGTTGTCAGGAGGTAGAAGAAATTTATCAAAGGTAACTTTATCCAACCACTTTGAAACTAGGATCTAGCCCTACCAATTTCAGAGAGGGATCTCTCTGTAAGATTAGATATGTTTGGGTTTTAAATATTAGCCTAGTTAAATTAATAAGACTTCTGTTGTTTTGTTTTATAAAGATGGATGAAATATTTATCACACATCCATTGGGCTATGGGGTCTGTGTTATGAGTTGAGATCAGAGAACAGATTTTATAAGGTTTCTTCATAGGACAAGGTAATTCAAATGTTGGATCCTTTAGAATTAAAGAGATGGAGAGGTAGAAAAGGTGAGATAATCAATCACAACAAAGAAGCATTTAAGAATTTCTTTGTCACAATATCAGAAGAATAACATTCAGATATTTAAAATCTAGAAATAGAGTATACGAAGATAAATTTTGCACTTAACCTTCTTTTAAATGATCAGAGACATAAAACAAAGTGGTAACAAAGTAAGAAAACATTAAACAATGAGAAATAACATCACCAACATCAACACACCAGAATCCTATGAATCATCCTTTTATTACTAGTATATCTCTTCAAAATGATTACAAATTACAACTTTCTTGCACGTAAAAATCAACCCTCAATGCTTCGAAGTCTGAAGTATTTATAGAAAAATTACAATTTGGTCCTGTCATTAATGATCAGGACATGGTAGAATCAAAATCTAACTAACTATATCAAAAAATACATAAATGAAGGAAATGTTAGTGATCTGTCGAATTATTTATGGTGATTATGGGGAAGGTTGTTGGTGAGTCATCAACTTGACTTTGACTACTCCATGTGCTGACTTGGACATCCACCTATCATTACTTGATCAGAGTTCATAGGTCATCCCATCTCTTTTGACTAGGGATGGTGATTTTGAATAGCGTTCGGTAAATTTCATCCATCTCTGTGTATTTGGTGAAGGTGGACTTGGTGATGAGGATGTACTTGATCTTGTGTTGGATACTGAGGTCCAACTGCAGGGTATCCAAATATTCTTTACTAGTGATACTTCCTTGAATCCCTGCAAACTTAGAACCATCCTTTGCCACTTTGATGATCTTTTGTTTGTATTCTGAGAGGGTAATCAACTTATCATTGATCACAAGTAACCCTGGTAGCCCCTTCTTATGTAGTAAATCCATTTTGTTGAAAAACCTTTTAACTCCAATGTCCATTGCTTGGTGTATGACTGGTCTTGGGTTTCTTTTTATAAACCTAGAAATCATCTGCTAAGACTTCAGTGACTGAGGGAGATAGATATTTCCTAGGTCTTTTCTCCAGTGGTGCCTAAGGAGTAGTGTTCTGTGAAATAATGACAAGAGGAAGTGATTGTTTTATGTCTGTCAGAGTGTTTTCCTCCCACTCTTTCTGGTTCATGAACTTCTCAATTTCTGGTTTGGGCACATGAGCATATGGAGAGATTTTATTCCTTAATCTGGTTTATGCGATAACCCCACATGGATCATAATGCCAAGAGAAACTGAGACTGAATTTTTTGTTGGCTTCTTCCCCTGCAGCTCGACTGTTATAGATGAAAGATCTTATCTATCCCTTGATCCTCAACTGTTGTTTATTTTTGAATCCCACAAAGTGAATGTCGTCTGAATTTATCATCTACCAGATATATTCCAGAGAGAATATCCTAATAGGTAGAAACTTGGGCAACTTATAGTGAGCCAACTCACATCCATAAACTCTAATCTCTATGTGGTCCTGGTATAAATACAAATCCCCTATTTTTGCAAGGTCTGATAGGTGCATGATCCTTTGAATCTCTTCATTGACTCTGGGCTCTTTCCGTCCACTTAGCATGCTTGCCACAAGGTGGTAAAACTGGTCGATGAACTTCTTAAAACTGATCACGGATGATTTATTTCTCAGTAATGACATCCAAGCTATGATTGAATGTGGATTACCATCTCCATCAATCTTCCACATGAAGAAAGGAAAATTCTCCGACTGAAAAAACATGAACATGTATGCCAATATCTATGAATACCTGAACATGCCTGTTGTGGGGAAATTGAAGAGTTGTTCGTGAATGTTATCGGCCAAAAACTGGCTGAAATTGAACCATGTGGTGGATTTCTCTTCGGTGGAGAAAATGGAAAAGAAACCCAGGACGGGTTTATCCCCCCACTCGTCTGAATAATACCCAAGAAGACAACACAGGGAGGAAATGACTTGGTTACCTTTTACTGAGAACATGGAGGAATTGTAGGGGGGATTTTTCTCTGGAAATTAGGCGCTCTCAGGGAGGAAAATCTCAAAAAATTACGCTCTTTGGCGAAAAGATAACTTCTGGTAAATCTCGGTTAAAACTTCAATGGTAAAAGGGGAAAGGGATTTATCTTTGGGAATTTGCATCATTTGGTCAATGGTCTCGGGTGTAATGATGAAAAGGGTCTCTTCGGATGATGAAATGATGGCTCTCTGATTGGAAAGATAATGCGCCTAACACTTGAGGGAAAACTTAGGGAAATGGTGAATTTGGGGGAAAAGATATATTTCGATATTGGAATCCCAGAGTCCAATCTTGTCACTCTGGTCCAGGAAGGTGTCTCTGAGCCAGAAATGCAATTTGAAGAAGTCGAATTCGCATTTTGGCTCTGAAATTATGTAATCTTTGTCAGCCAAAGGAATCCGATCGAGGTCGACAGGAGGTGGAAGGAAAAGGTTCTTTTCAATCTATGAATGTTTGGAATTCGGCACCATCAATCTGTCTGATACCTGCAAATTTGAAAAAGAAAGATGTCGACTGTCAATAATAGGATTTAATGGTGGTCGCATATGGAAAATAAAAGAGAAGGATGGTTTTAGCGGCTTCTAGATCGTGAATAGTGAAGGAAAGGTGAAAAATGAGATAAATTGGATGACAGGATGTTCGTTGAGGAGCAAAGGACAAGTCAGCGGGCTAATGGCCATGTTCGTGCACATTGATTGGCTAACAGATATCTAGGGGATGAGATGGAGGAAAATAAATGGTTGTTGGGTGTGTGAGGATGATGTGGATGATAGTGAGTGGGCGATAAGAAAATGGTATTTGACATGTGACGGGTGACTGGGGGGTGGTACGCTGGCAGAGTAATGACACATGACTTACAAGCGGCGGTAGTGGAAAGTGATTTCGGTGAATGGAAGTGGTATGGGAATCCAGTTTGGCAGTTTACTCGGAGCAGGGGGTAGGCAGTAACTGGTTTAAAGAAAGGGGGGCCCGAGTTAACACAAATGTGCCACGTTAGGTTGGGACCCATCGGGGAAAACCACTAACTCGAACCCCCTCCTACCGTTAAAGGTAGAATGGTCCGGGGGGGGGTTCGATATTGTCTGTCGGTCGTGTATTTGAGCACCCTTTTCTTAGTCGTTGATCTAGGCGCACCTTTTACCACAGAGCGTGAATCATATTACATCATAAAAAACTTGGAATAACACCTTTGTTGTGGGTTTTTTGCGCTGCTTCCCTTTCCTTTTTGTCACCAAGTGGTTAGACCACAACACTAAGAACTCAAAACAAAGACTTTAAACAACTTCATGCCTATTTTATTGGAATTGATACATCCTAATGTATGAACTAATCTATTCTACTAACACATTTAACCCATATTAGACTGTTGGGCTAAAAATTACTCTATCCTGGGGCTATTTGATCAAGTTTAAACAGTTTGATCAAATTTATTCACTAACTAACCTATCTATATTGGCTAATATTAAATAGTTTAACCAAGCTTTATTCACTAACCTATCAACATAAATTCAAAAGACTTGACCATGATTAGACTGTATGAATCAAGCCATTTTTGTTGCATGGGGTTTATCATTTTTTCTTTTCATACCCTCTTTTATTCTTTTTCTTTTCTTTCTTTTCTTTCTTTTCTTTTCTTTTGTAAATCATTTGCGGGATGAAATACTATTTACAACCAAAATACAACCAGGGTAAAAAATTTCTAGTCACGGGTTGATCCTATGAAACATAGGGTTATAACACCTACCAATGATGAAAGTAGGACTAGGGTGCATGATAGGACTACAATATCATGTGATTCTGAGACAAACTAAGGATATGGATGACATGCAAAGTCAAGAGTTCTAAGGAGTGACTGACACATGTTTATAGACTTAATTTGAACAAGAGCATGAGGCATACAGAGGACTCTGACAATACAGACCCAATGATGAAACCATAAGATGCAGGAGGCATCAATAAAACTCTCTATAGGGACTGGAAGAGTAACCAGTTGGTAGAGAAGACTCTGTAATGAGTTCAACTTCTTAAGGCCATTCTAATCCAAAAATTATGATGATGAATGGACTCAATAACTTCATGCTCTGTTCAAAGGCAACACGACTATTTCCAACATAAGATAATAATCCCTTCCCTCCCGACATGTATACTACTACTATCAATTGGTTCGCATTGTGAACCCTCATTGGGCATAGATGCTCTGCCCTCATCTCTACCCAAGTGGTTGATCAATGTCTCTAACATCCTTTGGAAGGATCTCATCATACCTACCACATCTCTCACAACAACCTGCTCCTGCTCAGTAATCTGCTCATCTCCTTGGGGGTTACACCCCTCTAGTGTGGATACTATTGGAGGTTTCACACCTCTTCCTCTAACACCATGTCATCCACTTCCCCTACATCCTCTAACCATGATATCTTGGATGGACATTTTAAAAATTAAATAGTAATACATCTTTAATCATTTATTTAACTCAGTGGAAGGCGTAACGGTCCATTGTTGCAAGGTTGAAGTTGCTCTTATACCATATGTAATCACACTTCAGCTAAAGGGGTCCTTAGAACAACCTAATTTTTTCTTGAAAGAGGAAAACCATGTTGAGGAAGAAATTTTTTATTGTGAAGGAGGAACTACCATTCAAAGAGTCACCTTTTGAAAATGTTTTTTGTTTAGGAGAGGCTTTTCATTCTCTAAATTTGTCTACTTGTTATTTTTTGTATCATGATCTCTTTAATGGTTTGATCTTGTAGGAATTCACCCATCATCCTATTCAAATAATCTCAATAGGGGTGACCCCTCTTGAAATAATTGATGGTTGTAGTGTTCATATGGAAGATAGAGAGGATAATGCCTCCTATTATGAAGTTACTTAGTACAACTATATCTTATCAACGTTTTTCATGGGATGAAGGAAATTTTGTAGTAGATGTATATCAAACTATGTATTCCTCTTTTTCATATTCATTTTTTATCAATAGAGAGTTTGATTGTTCAATTAGTCTTTTAGTTGAGATTGTTAATGTTAGATACTTCCACCATTGTCTTGAAGATATCTCTTATACCATGGTGGATGCTAGTCCATGTATATCATCTTATTTCACTAATTTATCTCAAGTTGATGGTTTCTTGAAGTATGAGTCTAGGGAGGATTTCCAATATAATGAGGCACTTCTGTCTACACCGATGGTTATGTCAAGTCCTAATTCTTTTGGTTGTCTTCAAGGATAAACAAGTTTATTAGTACAAAGATTCTTTGAGCAGGTACTCTTCACACAGATTTTATGCATGGTTCTCATTTGGTATGCTACCTTATTGTAGAATCCCTCCGTCAATTCTATTATATTAATGCCATATTTTATGATAGAATTGAAGCATGGTTGAAGGTATCCTACTTAGATAGATTTCCCATGAATTATAACTATGTCTTGTTTAATATGGTGAATAAAGTTTTTGGTGTTTTAATTTTTCCTAGTTTTTCTCTAAGTTTTGTTACTAATATTTTTTCATGAACATGTGTTTGTAATCTGGGAATACATGGATGGATACATCCGCATTATAACTTTACATAGTTCATCATTTTTAGCTTGTGTAGTGTAGGATAGGAGTAGGATAGAATAGTCTAGTGTCTTTTCTTTGTATAGTATTATTTTTGCTTTCTATTTTTTTAATTAGTATTCTTATTTCCTTTTCTTTTTATTACTATTGGTTGATCAGTAAATGGATTTCTCATTAGAGGTGGAAAGATATAGGAGGCTTGCATGATAATTTTTCCCTTGAATGGAGTTTTGGGTCAAAACTTATTTTGATATTGGGAAAAAATTATTTTATCTCATTCTCAAATTCTTCTATGTGTTGGAGTAATTTTGAGATCATTGATTATATTCATTTCACCATATCAATTATTTTTCAAACATTGTGTCATCTTACAAGTAGAATATTTTCAATAAAGAATGTTATTCATTCCCTCTTTTGGTGATAATTACCACTCAGATTGGTTCCATATTTATATCTACATGATTCTAATTTCGAGATTTTACTTGGTTGAATGTATTTAGGATTATGATCTTGTTGTCCCATACTTAGTTTTTTTGTTTGCTAGTTTTTCTATGACTTGCAGGACTAGCCTGTGGCTGAGAAACCACGACTCATGGGCATCTAAGATGTCGAAATGACCTGAAGATCGCACTCGGCCTGATCCATACCAACCCTTAACATGGATGGATTTTTTTTCCCTGTAGGTTTCAAACCGATGACTTTAACATCACATAGTGCCTTAACAACACACTCTGTCACTGACTACCCTACACCTTGGGGACATTTTAATTTGAAGGACATGGGGGTGGGATTTGATCCACTTATGTGTTCATGGGTCACGATACCATTTAATATAGTATCTCTGGGTGCAACCACATGTTTGACCACTACCTCAAGGTGCCCCAATGGCTTTAGGTTAGGCCCTCACGGGAATTGAATCTCGCCCAATGGTGAAAAACTCCTCACTTTCCACCATTGGATCCAAACCCTTTGGGCGTTGTCCCATACGTAGTTAATTTAAATCATGTGTGTTAATTTCTTCCCATATGAAATTCAATCCACTCCAATTCCTTGCAATTTGTTTGAACGGTTATTTTTGGATTTGGAGTTATCCAAATGATTTCTTGCACTCTCACTATTTTCTTTGATTACATTCATCCAACATGATTTTTTGTATAGACTTTTCTTAGCATAGTCATCTTGGATGATTTTTATTTGAGATGATTTATTTCATCACCTTTATTGTTAATTTTTGGATTTTTTGGCTGTGCATGTATTTTTCTCTATTGAGTCACTCATTTAAGAATTTATTTGTATATTAATCTTGCATGTTGATGAATCCAAATTTTCTTTTTATATACATAAGAAAGAGATATTTTTCAAGCTACCTTGAAACACATTTGACATTGTAGACAACATTATTCTAGAAATATTTATGTTCATATCTCTTTTAGAAATTTATTGAAATCAATCATTTTATTAACTAATCCAGTGGTTGACTGAAGATTTAATCCTAGTCCTATAAATTCAATGAGGATTTCATACGTATTCTTTTCTCAAAAACATTTTCCCATCCTTTGGATTTTGTGATCATAGGTAACTCATTCTGGTTACATTCTTGATTGATCTAGTTTTAATAATGGCTTAGTACTTCCCACTGATCTCAAAGTTGAAACCATTCAAATACTTGGGGGTTGTAAATAGTTTGATGGAAAATGTCAATGTGACTTCTAAGATTCTAAATTCGAGTTTTCAAAAAAATTTTTGATATTATCCATGATAATAAGTTTCAAGATATGAATTTCTTGTGGATATAATTCCTCAATCTATTGGGCCTTACACTCTATACGTTGTCATTCCATGAATTTGAAACTATGACACCAGATATTGTTCAATTTTATTCATAACATGGGAAGATAAGCATGTTTGGGTCGTGATTGGAATATATTTTATTTGATCTTTCTTTCTCATGATATTGTTGATTTAATTTTCCAAACTATATTACTAATTGTTTTGAATGGAAAACCTATCTACTAGACAGATCAATTGCATACTCATCGACTTTTCATTCTCTCATATTCTATGTGACATGTAAGCTCAAGGAAGTGAAAACCATTTTTTTTCTCCTTGGAACACTCTAGGGAATTTTATGATATCAATTTCATGGTTTTCCCATCATACCAAACTTACTACTGATTATAAATAGGGTTTTAGTCACCACATTTAATCATGATTTATGATTATATCTTTCTTTTATGATGAGGGGACTCAATCCACCTTGGATGTGATCTCATATTATTTGAACCTTTCTAGAGTATCTTGATTGCTTACATATCAATAGTGATTTACTATTTGTCTCTCACAAGTTTGAAGATAATGATATGGATGTTTCATATTGTTATCATTAATTATAAGAGGAAATACAAACCTTGATGTGCAATAGTGAAAATTTGTTGAATTATATTTTTATTCATCTTTTAAGCATGAAAAAGGTTTGTTGATGGACAAGTATATTTGGAGCATGAATGTAATCAAATTTTTATGGTTCTATTTGTGTAATTTGATTGATTTTGTTTTCAAGAAAAAAATGAACTATGTAGATGATCCAAATATGAAAATAATCAATGACACTAAGTATATTTTCAAAGGGAATATTGTGGGAAAAAACATAATAATTGTTTCTCAAGAAGAAGGCTATGATATTTGACTAAATGGACATAAAATGAATACTTGATGATTGCATTGGCATTTGCATAAGTTTTATGAAAG
>SNQJ01S0008451.1:227419-245612 GCA_010110895.2 Picea sitchensis | reverse complement strand
TGTGCCACAACCTCACTGTTATACAGCCTCTATCTGTACCAATAACTTTAGCAACATACCTCAACCAAAATCCCTCAAACATGAACCAATACTAAACTTCAGTAGATCTTCCTCAAATCAACTCTACAGTAAGCCCTAAACTTCCAAGAGTGCATCCAACAGATTTACAAGGAAAACCCTCAACAAAAATCCCTCAAACATGAACCAATACTAAACTTCAGTAGATCTTCATCTAATCAACTCTACAGTAAGCCCTAAACTTCCAATAGTGCATCCAACAGATTTACAAGGAAAACCCTCAACCAGATTCATAGATTCAACACTATACATATGAAAACCATACATTTTTCTTCTTGTAGCATTTTGTTGCTGCAGTTTTGTTGCCGTGAATCTGTTGCAGTGATTTTTCTACCATGATTTTTCTGTCACACTTTTCTTGCCACATTTTTTCTTCCGCACTTTTCCTACAGCGATTTTTCTGCCGCACTTTTCCTACTGCAATTTTTCTGCAACACTTTTTTTTCCACACTTTTCCTGCCGCGATTTTTCTCCCACAGTTTTTCTACCACGATTTTTCTACTGCACTTTTTCTTCCGCACTTTTCCTGTTGCGATTTTTCTACCACACTTTTTATGCCACAATTTTCCTGCTGCACTTTTTCTATCGAACGTTTTCTATATCAATAATACCTGCCCAAATAACCTTTCACAAAATAGATATTCATTGATATTCAATGGGTGCTAATGGGAGACCCTTGCTCTCTTATTTATACTCTCCAAGTAGCTTCCTCTAGAAGTATCAACTTTTGTCCACTTAACCACTTTTTCCACTTAACCACTTTGTCCACTTAGCAATTTTTTCCACTTAACCACTTTGTCCACTTAACTTAAACACTTTCCACAAATAGTAAGTTATCCACTCCTAATTGCAACTAACTTTATTATTTAATTAATTTATTTTGCAACTATTTTGACTTATCCATAAATAGTAAACTCACCACTTCTTGTTGCAACCACTTTATTATTTAAATAATTTCTCTTTGCAACCACTTTGACTACTTTATTATTTAAATCATTTATCTTTACTCACAACTTCTTGTTGCAACTAACTTTTCTATAATTAGTCAATCCATAACATCTTTTCCCTTAACTAACTTCTTGTTGTAACCACTTTATTATTTAATTTATTTCTTGGTCAACCACTTTGACTATTTAATCTTCTCATCACAACTACTTTACCATAATTACCAAACTCACAACTTCTTGTTGCAACCAATTTATTTTTAATTATTTTCTTAATGCAACAACTATACCCATGATTAAATCCTAGTTACCATCAATTTCACTAGTACACTTCTTCTAGGATATTCTAGAATAATTGACTTCTTTGACCTTCTAGGGGCTTCTAGATAACTCATGAGGGTTCTCCAACTTCATATGGCCATAACTCTCTAACAGTGAGGATTTATTTGATGTTCCACATATCACCGGAAATGGCATGACATATACTATCCATATAGAATAGTATTACCTGTAAATTCACTTATATCCATGCCTTTATACCTCAAAAAAACTCGGGTCCCTTACCCATGCCTTTGTGATACCAGAGTTGACATTAATGAAAACCAATTGTCCATCAACCTAAGCCAATTTTCTTACATCTTGCTCTAAGATTTTGTAAGGAAAATTCTTATCTAGATTGTTTTCTGTATAAAAAGTAGAGTTAATAGGTGCAAAATAACATATTTCTATATAAATATTCTTAGCGTTAATATCATATATGTCCATCCATATGTACTGATTGAGAGTATATTTCTTATGAATTCGGATGTGAGGAGATATGTTTTCTTTTATGTAACATGTTATGCCTCCAATCCCTCTACGGGAGGACTTCTTATTCCATGTGGACCACACAAAAAAATCCTTTGTTATCAGGGACCTTACATTCTTCATGCTCCCAAGTTTCAACCAAGAGAATAATGTCAATGTCACTCGCGATCCAGCTTAGTATAGGCCCTTTACTCCATGGAAAACCATGACAGCTCCAAAAGAGGATCTGGAGTTTCCCAAATTTCTATTTATCGTTGTCCTTTTGGTCTCTATCCCTAATAATAGATTTTTAGTTCCTAATTATTTCCCATTTTCCTTCCTTTCTGGCTTCCTTTACCTTTTGAACCTCCTTCCTTAATTCAACTTGATCATCTGGAATGAGGTCTTCATTTATAAATATTCTAGGCCCTTCTAAGCTCTGATTTTTACTAAGTATGTAATATCTATGGTAATTAGTGCTTACCATAACCTGAAACAACCTATCTTTATGTTCAATTGTTTTTCCCAACCTTTTTTCTTTTATAAGACCATTTTTTTCAATTTGTGATTCATTTTTTAATTCCTCCTTGACTATTGCTAATGTGACCTCGTCGTTTTGTTCTTTTATACCAAAAATTATGAGGTTCAAGACTCTTTTGTTATGCTCATGGTCTAACTCTATGAGTGTATTAATTTCCTCTTTGATAGGTTTGATATCCAATTTGTGTTGCACGCTATTTAGGGCCAAATTTTAAATAATTTTTTCTTCTAACTCTTTAATTTTGTCCCTAAGATAGTTATTTTCATCCACCTCTTATTCCTTCGTTGATTTTTTTTGTTCTTGGTTGTTTTTTTTTTGTTTCTTGTAATCTAGCCTCTATTTTGTGTAGTTGAGTTTTAAACCCTAGTAGTTTGTTCTCCACCTATCTCTAAATATTATCTTCGAAATATTTAAAATTATTATCAAGCATTGCTAGTAACTCACCATGACACATTACTAGTAACTCACCTTGAAGAATTTCTAGTTATTCACTTTGAATTTTGGATTCTGACGCAGACCCCCAACCCTCTGTCCAATATCCACATAGGATAGTTCTCCTCGAGCCGAAGCAGCTCCCTTGGTTCCCTGCTAATACCTTCAACAAATCCGATCCACGGGTCCTTCGTGAAAAGCCACCCTGTGCAATTTAACACCAGGTGCGAGCCTTACGTCTCTATGCAGCCACAACCGGACCTTAGCACAAGCGCCTTCGCAACTCGCGATTTAGTGAGTCGAAGACCCTCGACTCCAAACCTCTGATACCCGAGATGTGATCCGGGTATGGATCCTTCCTCGCTAGCGCCTCTACAAGTGACCATTGGCTAGGGCCTAACTCTATCCCCCCTCGCAATTCGCAACTTCGCGAGTTGGAGTGTTGATCCCTCGTGCTCCTCCTTTGCGAATTCTCAAGGCACGATAAGTCAACGATGTGTTGACCCCTTCCAAGATGATGCATGTACGCCACGTATCGCCTACTTCCACCTTTTTCTGTGCGCTCTATGTTTGTGCCACCTGTCAACCACACGGTCCCCACCTAACGGATGTGACACGTGTTCACGCGAGCCCTCGGCGCTCGGCACTTCACGAATTTAGCGATCAAGGTGCAACTCTTTCACCCTCTGAAACCTCGATACACAATGTAGCGAGACGCCAAATCTCACGGCTCTCCTTCCTCCTCGATCGACGGTTCAGGTCGAATCACGATCTCGCAACTCGGGGGTTTGTAGTGTAAGGAACTCCGCCTCCCCGCTCTCAATACCCAAATTCGCAAGATGATCCAGATCTTTGCCACCTGTCCTCCAAAATGGATGGTCCTGATGATTTTGGGACTTTAACGAGTCCTCTTCCTTCTGTTGTTATGAAGTTTAAACCTCGCACACCTTTTATGGATCTGGCGGCTCACGGCAACTCGGCACTTCTTCCCCGAAGTTTCTACCATCTGTTATACCCTTATGTGTGGCTTCCCAGGGACTTAAAACCCCTCATACCTTCTCCCGGATCCGACGGCTATCGGTCCTTGGTGCTAGATCTGACGGTTCATATCTATCCTCCTTGCGCTCTCTCCTCCTATGTGCGTCTGGATGTAGATTCAATGGTCCAGATCTTCTCCTCTCAGTATCGATCCAATGGCTACTATGTCCTACCTTGAGCATTCCCTTCTTCCTTTCCCTTGGAAGATTTCTTGTGCCAAAATGCCTTGGCCTTTGCCTATGCTATGAAGCCTGTAACCTTGGCTCCCGCCTATATTATAAGAGGCGTTCCTCCTCCTGATCTTCTCAAACTCCGAACCCTCCAAAGGGTTTTATTGGCCTCTGTGATTCATTGCAGGGTCCTTGCACGCAATTGTGTTATCTTCTCTGAGATTATATGTGGCTCTGACCTCAAAGTGTCTCTGTCCCTTTCTCTCCTTGAAGGGATGGAAGTGCCTTCTTCTGCAACTTCTTTCTCAAGCACGCCTTGTTGAGCCTACAGGGTGTTCAGTAACCCTGTGAGTGTCTCCTCCTGTGACACTTCTCTTATCTCAGAACTCAAAAGAGAGTTTTTCTCGGTGCACTCTATGCAACTGCTCAATTCCCTCTTGGAAGAGTTTCCACAGAACCCTCAGTGATTATATTATCTCTCTAAACTCGAAATAGAGTTCTCCTCAATGCAGCCTGTGCATTTTCTCAATGCCCTCCTGGCAGAGCCTTTAGAAAATTATCAACAATTATGCTTCTCCTCTCTGTGCTCTCCTCTGCACAGTTTCTCCTTCAAGGTGTTCAACAACCTTGAGGCTTCCTTCTTGAGTCAATGACTTCCTCTGGTGTGCCCTCCTAGCACGTCTTTGTCTGAAATTCCGCAGAATTCAGAAGTGCACTCATGCACTGGTTTTTCAGAGACCGCAGTACTCTGTCATGCCCTCTTGCATGAAACCTCCAAGAACCCAAACCTGAAATCAAAGAACTCTGAACATATAGTGAAAGCTATCTATCCCTGCAAATTCACATCTAACATACATCTACAGCATGTCATAAACACATAAATACATTCATCAACATACACAAAATAACATGCAGGAAAAAACTGCTCTGATTGTATTAATCAAGAATGCTTGATTACAATGTGTTCGAGCTTGGACTGCAACAAATTCACGACTTCCTCTCTTCTCTAACCTATTATCTGTTCTACTCTTCCTCTCTACAGACTCATCCTCTCAGCCGACTCATCCTACAAATACAAAGGATCTTTTTTTTACAAAAGGGGGCTCCTCGAGCTCTTCCCTCCATCTCACCAACTCTCATTAATTACAATGAATTACATTGAATGGTTGTCTAGTCCAAATTGGATCTAGATCTCATCCTTACAACCATTAAAGACGGTTTCTAATCACATCCTGTGCACATGCATGGCTTTGGCTCTTCGGCCTTACAAACATTTAATACAATTTTTCAAAATTTGAAAAACGAGAGGGTTGCGCCTCTCTCCTTCAATTGAATGTGTGCTTGATGTGCTGGCTAGCTGGCACGTAGCTGGCTTGGAGCGATGCTCCTGCATCAGATTCTCTCTATTCTCTACATTTTTTCTGTTGATTCTATAGATCCTTAGAAAAGTGGTTATCTATTATAATTTATTTTATTTTTTTAATTTTATAAAAATATCAAGAAAAATATGATCCATTAATATAATTATTTGAAGAAAAAAATCACTAATTTTTAATATGTTTCGATAAATCTTTTTTTTTTTTTAAGATGTATATTTACCATAAAATTTTATATCATTTTAATAAAATGATAATAATAATAATAATAATTATTATTATATATATACCATAAATTTTATATTTTAATATAATATATACTTTCTATTAACTTTAAATTTTTAATGAAGTAATAATGTCAAACAAAGTGATAAAAAGATTGAGGTTTAGTCCAGGAAAGAAAGTATCAAAAAAATGTCTTACCAGTAAATAATTAAATATTATGCAAAGTCAAGCAAAGAAGTATGAATAGAATTGATGGTACAAAGGACATCGAGTAACACAAGCTCAACCTCATCTACCTCATTAGGGCCTCGCTCAGTTCATAGTGAAGAGGGTGTTACTAGAGATATAGATATAAACAATTCAATACATAATGAAGAGGACGTTATGATAGATATAGATATAGACAATTCAATACATAGTGAAGAGGACGTTACAAGAGATATAGATATTATATATATAGAAAGAAAATAATTTAAATTATAGTTCGATTTTTTTAATTTGTATATAATTTTTTTATTGGAGGGACTTTGGGTTAAATCACTTACTAAGATATTTTACGTTAGTTTATTTAAGTTCTCTTGTCTTTCCCCTCTTGTGGAGTCATGGTCCCTATTCATTTTTTCCTTCTTTTCTACAGCCAATGATGTATTTTATTGAAATTCAAGGTTCAATTACAATTTAAATTAGTCATTATATATCCATTCATCATGTACATACTCATTACTAAAGCGGGGATCAAAATTGGGATATTACATTCTCCTCCCCATAGATTTTACATCGTCCTCGGTGCACATCACCATTTTATATGATAATTTTTACATCAAATTGTCAAAACAAATGTGGATATTCCTCCCACGTTGCATACTACATCTCCCACATTTCTTCTTCAAGGTTCTATTGGGTCCATTGGACCTTTACATACCCTATAAATCCCTTATTGAGCACAATGACCTTCATATCCAATATGCACATTGGTTGTACCTAGAATTTTCCTTCCAAATCCACCTGGATCAAAGTCCAATCAATGACATAGTTAGGATCATGCACATACTTTTTCAACAATGATACATGAAACACATTATGCACCTTTATGGTAGTAGGCAATGAAATCATGTATGAAACAGGTCCTATATTATACAAGATCTCAAAGGGACCACAATATATGGATTTCAATTTAGAGCAGCTCCCCAACTTCAATGAACATTTCTTGTGTTTCAATTTAAAAAACACATGCTCCCTAACTTTAAACTCCCTTGGTATTTTTCCTTTATCTTCATAACTCTTTTTTATGTCCTATGCTACCTTTAAATTCTTCTTAATATTAACCATTTGACCTTTAATTTCTATAAGCAGTTCTAACCCAAGTACGATTATGTTTGTTTTATTGTCCCAACTAACTAGAGTATTACACTTTCTACCATACAATACCTCAAATGGACTCATTTTCTGTGAATATTGATATCCATTATTGTAGGTAAATTCTACTAAATGCACGTAATCACCCCACTTCAATGGTTTATCCATTATATACATTATCAACATGTCATTAATCACTTTATTGAATCTCTTTCTTTTTCCATTATTTTGTGGATGATAGGTTGTACTGAAGTTCAAATTTATAACAAAACCCTCGAATAGTCATTTTCAAAAATTTGTGGTAAAATTTGGATATTTGTCTAAAATAATTTCCGTAGGTATCCCATGCATCCTAGAAAACACTTTTGAGTAAATATATGCTATACTAGATACCTTACAAGGCAACTTAACTGGAACAAAGTGAGCATCTTTGGTTAATTTCTTCACCACTACCATTAAGAAACTTAGTGATGAAATCAATAGTTACCGCTTCCCATTTCTACTCTAGAATTGGTAATAGCTATAGAAAACATGGTGGATGTCTACATTCATCCTTTACTCTTTGAAATTACATACACTTGGCTCTATAATAAGCCACATCATTCTTCATTCCTGGCTAAATATATTAACTTCTTACTATTGTAATTGTCTTCTAATAACCAATATTTCCAGCACATGGAATATTATTCATTTCTTTTAAAACTAATTTCCTTAATTCATAAGGGTTAGGGACATAAACTCTATTTTTATGCATAAGAACATGTTGTTTTCTTCTAAAATATAAACTTTGTACTTATGTTGTACAATCTATTGTTTAATACTTTTATCTGAGGATAATTCTCATCGAAGTTAATAGCCTCAATAATTATGTTTCCCAAATCATATTTTCACATACTAACGGTTGTAGTATGCATTGCATGTACTCTTATGGTAATTGTTAGCACTCTGTAAATTTTGTCCGGCTGATAGAGAAACGACAGAGGTAATTGTTTCAACCATATTTAGTGTTGGGCACTAGCATGCTCAACTCAGAGAGGGCTCTCTCATGTCACTTGATGTTTCTTTGGCAATCGATGGCTACATTTAGTTTGTTTTGGGGGTTTTTATAAATTTGTTGGCAAGGAAGGGGAGGGACACTTAGGGATATGGAGTTGAAATTTTGAAAGTGAATGAAAACAATGGCTAGACAATAGAACTCTCCAAAGGATAAAGTCTAAATGAGGCAATCCATCTGAGTTATAAATTGTATTTAAGTAGAGTGTAAGAAGAAGGAGAAAACAAGTAACTGCATCAGAGCATTACTGAAACGAATTCTGAATTAGTTAGGAAGAAAATTACATAGTTTAAATTGCTTAAGCCGAGAGCATCACAAGATGAATTATGAGCTTTTAACTATCCAATTTAAACAGAATAAAATGAAAATGGAATTTAAGAACACAGGAAATGCATACAAGGAGAAGAGACAAAACTCATATCACCACCATTAGAATCTTTTCAAAGAGACTTCAAAAGCTTCTGCATATGTATTCAATTCAGCTCTAGAAAATTACAATTGAGTTCAGAACAGCTAAAAGGTTCCCTTGCACTTATACCAACCCTGATACATACGTATCTCTTAACATTTATACAAACAGTGAGTCCTTTCATTTCCAAACCAGTTACAAATAAAGAAATGTTTAGTTTGAAAATCGTTTATGAAAAATTGCTTCAAAACGCCACCTGTAATTCTCACCATAATATTTGTGTAAAATATGAGTGTTTTTTTTAGATAAGAGAATTATAAATAAAAACCTCTCTCGATTTCTCTAAATTCATCTCCAACTAGTCGAAAAACGTGTCGCAAAAACATGTCTCGAACACGAAATCATGAAAACTGAAAAATAGGGTTCAAATATTTTTTCGAATCTCCCAATATGTGACACCTGTGTAAAATATGGGGGAGGTTTTTGTATATCAACTTGTCTTGAGTAAAACCCTATCTCTGTTTTGTGAATTTTTTCTCCATATGTCTGGGATCTACATTTAAAAAATATGTCTCCAACAAGAAAATCTTGAATCCGGAAATATAAGGTTCCAAGATGTCCTTGATTCTCCTAGTATGTAACAACTATGAAAAATATGGGATAGTTTATTGTTATTTGTCCCATTTTGAGTATAAACCTCTTTAGGTTTCTCAAAATGTGCTCTAGTTTTCTCGTAATTCACCTCGGAAGACGACTAGTCAAAATCACTTGAAATCTGGAAATTGAGACTTGAAAATTGATATGCGTGAAACTGATCAAATTCGTCTACCAATGGTCTAACCCCCAACTTACTCTCGCTAGCCATTTCGCAGAAATTTCTGTAGCACTTGTCTTTCAGAAAATTTGGGACTGTGAGGGAGTGGTTTTAAAGTAACCCGCCTTTTGCCCTAAAATGCACGTGGAGATGCCACGTAGTCATGAGCCAAAACCATGGTTTTATTTTTAGCCCACTTTCAAGAATTATCCTCCATGCAATTTCTCCACCTGAAATGATCCCTGGCCGTTGATATGTAGCTCCCATGATCTGTGACCCACCGGGTCCCATCAACTTCGCATTGTCACTAGATTTAGCCTCCTCCCACTATATTCGACCATGTCCTCCACTTTATCATGCTTCCACATTAGTTTAGCCCCTCTCTAAGTCTTGGAAACTGGATTTCTCACATAAATTGTTATAGTGATAACATGGGCTCCAACTAGGGATGCTATCTTCCCTATGATGTAGAAAAGAACGGAAAACCGAGTGCCTATCCATTGGGTTTCTCCCAAAACATGTGTGTACCATTCTCTGACCTGTCACCATTGTCCACCAAAAACCCAAATCTGTACACTTCTCTCACTGCAACCCACATTTCGTCAATATACTTTCCAACTATGAGATCAACCTCCTCATTCTACAACTGTATGGTCAAAAGACACTCAGTTGCTTACATCTCTTGGGTTTTGGATCTAACAAATGGATTATTTGCAACTAAATAAACCCCAAAATATTCACAATCTTGATGTCGACTTACTCTTGAAACACAATTCCCTCGACTTACTCTTGAAACACAATTCCCTATATCATTATATGCACTGTGTGCCTTAATATATGCATCATTAATAGTGCATTGAGTTTCTACGACAGTAGTACCAAAGTCAAATTTTTTATCCATCGGTAAAATTTCATTGTTAATTAATCCTCGGATACTTGGTAGAGTCTTTGCAACCAATCACCCAGATGCTTGACATGGCTATGCACGCATCTTATGTTAGCCTTTAAATAGATTTGTGTTCATGGTAAATAGAAATTTTAGCTCCTCCTCGGTGTCTTGGTTTTTCACATGGTCATTGGGTCTTTATCAACAGGAAATAAGACCTCATAATGGATATAACATACATCACTAAATCATGAAATACATCAACAGTGTAGATCCAGCTAAATAATATCACACACGAGCACCAATCCAGCTGTAATAAAAGGGAACTTTGTTCATCACTGTCCAGCTTTGTATAGCAATTTGTCCATGGCGAGCGGCACCTCAACATTTAGAAACTTGAGCGATTAAAACACTTTATTTGCCTCGTCTCACCACACGACCTTTGCAAGCAATCGCGCATATACATTACAAACTGCAAGATTTGACAAGTATTACATTTATCACAGCTTATGTGTTAACTTCAAGTGCTCTTTGATCTCACGGCAAATTTCCTCAGTGATTTAAAACAACGCCCATAAAACATCAATGAAAGAAATTATATTAATTAACTCATCATAAAATAGAGCATGCATAATGAAAACTTGGATTTAATAACCGAGCAATCTGTATTGGAACTAGAAATTCAAATGGAACCTCAGGTACAAACAACGCATTTCTCATGCCAATGGCATTTTGAATTGCCATTTTAATATCATCATCAGTTAAATACTTGCATGGATCCATCACATTATGTCTTGTTATCTGAACTGCACTGCTTACCTGCCTTACCAAGAATCTTTGCAACGGTTCCCCCACAAAATGACAGTGGATAAAATGAAAACTAAACCTCCTTTAGGGATGGTGTCTGTGTATTGCGCACTGGGAAATTGTGCTTCCTCCTTCGTGGCTTAGTGCCAATATTCAACGTTGACTTGTATGCAATTTCGGTGAGTGTTGTGGGTGGTTTCAATTCATACCATTCGCGTCCCCAAAATAAATCATGAGATGCCATGTACCCCAGTGGTTTTACCACTGTTTTTATTTCGGGCCCATTTAAAAAATTAAACGTTGGTTACTTTCACTCCCCGAAATGAATATATGTTGTTGATTACATTGGTAATTTGTGATCTGAGCATATTAGACTGCATCTAAGTCAAAAAAATTTGATTTATATGCCATTCGGTTTTCCTTCACGTTGACCTCCTTAAAACATAGACATCATTTCAACACATATGCGCTTGTTCTTTAAATGAAAATGCACAGTCAATGAGTTCCTAGGAAAAATCTGCGATCCTCCAAATTTAGTTTAACTTTAGTTTTGGAATGCTTGACCGTTACATTAATATTTCTTGAGATGCTCGCCCATTCATCTACTTCCCTTGGAATGGGATGATCTACAGTCTTCTTTCTTCTTTTTCTGGGAAGCGATGATTATATAATTGGGTCTCAGCGCTCTTCCTGTAGTGGTTTATCCATACTAGAGGCCAATATCTGGAGGCGGATCAGTGCTCTTCCTGTAGTGTTTTATCCATACTAGAGATGAACAATAAACCATAAACCCAAAATATTATTATGAGAAATAGAGAGTTCATTAAGGTTTCTCAAATTACTCCTAACTAGAATCGGGTATCCCAATGGTATGATGTAGTATATGTTTGGTCTTATAATTATTAGAATTAGGCCCTTCGATGATACAGATGACGGACAGATACACAGGCTTCTTGTGGCTTGTGTTTGATGTTGTTGATGCTTGGACATTGGTGTGTGAAAGATATTTGACACCTACGTGTGTCCTCCGGTGTACACCTACAACACTTAGTCGAACGCCAAGAATTTGATATTTGGATGAGAACTCGAACTATCCTAGCACTCTTTTTATTGTTCTATGGGTGTTTATCCCAGATTGATGAAGAGAAATGAGAGTATTTATTTTCTATGCACTGATGGTTGTAAGTGTTATCGACACGTAGTTCACCCTTAGCGCTCCTTGTGGGATCTTCCTCCATGTGACCTGATGCGTGGTGCTTAGTCGCTTCAAGTTGATATTTGTAGGGCTTGGATAAGTGGAGATTTGGCATGCAGGCCCAATAATTTTGGTAAAATGAACTATGGCCCTATAATAAACCTGAGGGTAGAAAAATTGACTATAAGAGCCAAAATCAACTTGATAAAACCAAAAGTTTTATTTTCCCAATAATGAAGAAATTTTCGCCCAAGTTCAACCAAATATTTAATGTAGACAATCTAAGAACCCAATGATGATGCTTAGTTTAGAGAAAAAATTCTCTTATTCCACAATTCTAAACTTTGCATGTGTCAATATCTAGTTCGAACTGGTGACGACATCCTCCTTGCGCGGCGATAAAAAATGTATACTAAGTTCTCTATCCATTCGATTGATCCCATATCAAATACTACAACCTATATCAATCCTTCATCCAAAACTAAATGCAAACTGAAAGTTGAAGCTAAAAACCAATAGTTGCCGAAAACTGAAAACACACATGCTGAAACTGACAAAATGCTTGGTTCTCAAGATTATTTATATACAAATGATCCTACCCTACTTGTTGAGAACAGTTAATGAATCAAGTGACCTCACATTTCCAGTGAATCCAATCAAGAAGTTGGGTACTGAATTGAAACGGGCCTTCCACTTCTCCAATCACAAAGCCATACCTGAGATACGATAACTTGTTCCAACATCTAAGATTGTCTCCATAACCTATGAACATTACGAAACTTATTTCCATTAAAGATTCTAGCAGAGCTGCGAAAGGATCCTTGAGAGCATACACAAATAGTTCTTGTTGATCAGCAAGAATATAAGAGTAACTATGATCTTTCGGTGTTGTTCCTTGTTCAAGCTCTTTATTATAACTCTTGTGACCATTTTCCAATAAAAAAGAAACAACTTGTTGATCATTGTTTTCATTTGTGAAGAAATACTTTGAATATTCTTGGACACTTTCAAAAGGAAATGCCTCAGTATGTGCTACAGGAATTTCTAAAGGTAACTCTTCGCATGATTCAACAAGCATATCACTCTGATTATTTAAAAATTTTGAATATGTCAAATCAAGAGACTTTGGGTAGCTATCCTCATTAATGGTTTTACTGCCTAGACTTTCCGCACATACAATTTCAATAGCCTGACTTTCAGCAATTTCTTTGTGATACAAGTCTTCAGAAAATGAATGAGTTGCAAAACAATTTGAATGATTCTCCCCATACTTTTGACTGTAATAAGTCTGACAAGGCTGTGAATTTTCATTAATTTCATGGGATATAGCCCAATTGTCAACATTATGATGAAGATTTTTTTCATTTTTAGGCAAAGCAGAAGGTAATGTTTGCTCAGAATGATCATGTGTACCAAGACAACTAATCTCTTCTAGTTCTTCCTGATGAGAATATAGTTTGTAAAGGGATTATTTGATTCCATCATACATTAAGTATTCATCATTGATATCAATCCCCATGTGTTGAATAAGATTGCCAAAGTTTCCATATAAGTTTTCAACCAGAACTAAAGATGGGTAACTTTCCTTATAATTCACACAAAATAATGCATAAAAATATTCAAGGGAAAATAAACTAGCAGATGGAAATCCTTCATACCAGTATCGTGCTTCTTCTTATAAGGTTTCCATAAACATATTCATCAAGCAGTTTTCATGCAATTTAACCCCTAGCATGTGTATGTGCATGTAGAATTTTACCAAATGAAGGGCAGCATCATCTCCTTCTTGATCTTTGAACTTTGGCAGATATGTTTGCCAATCTACACAAAGTATGTGATTTGGAAAACCAGGAATGTGAGAGTGATTCATGGGATCATACCTTTCATATATTGAACTCATCTTCAGACAGTGGAGTTTCCAATGATGTTTTGGAAGCTAGATTCAGCATTGAGAGTGGAGTCGCCAATGAAAATTTAAATTTCTGGATTCTTCTTCCAGTGGAATCACCTTCAAACTAATTTTTTTATGTGTGGAGTCGCCAGAGCAAGAATACAACCAATATGTGTCTAAGTGTCTACTTCTCTCGGACCTTAGAACTCAACCATGTCGTTCTTTCCCAGGGAAACATTTTCAATTTCGTCCACGACAAGGCGCCAGAATTTTAGCACTTTGTAAATTTTGTCGGGTTGATAGACAAATGACGGAGGTAACTATTTCAAACAGATTTAGAGTTGGGAACTATCCTGCTTAGCTCAAAGAGGGATCTCTCATGTCACTTGATGTTTATTTGGCAATTGATGGCTACATTTAGTTTGTTTTGGGGGTTTTTATAAATTTGTTGGCAAGGAAGGGGAGGGACACTTAGGGTTATGGAGTTGAAATTCCGAAAGTGAATAAAAACAATGACTGGCCAGTAGAACTCTCCATAGGATAAAGGCTAAATGAGGTGATGCATATGAGTTATAAATTGTATTTAATCAGAGTGTAAGAAGAAGGATAAAATAAGTAACTGCATTAGAGCATTACTGAAATGAATTATGAATTAGTTAGGAAGAAAATTACACAGTTTAAATTTCTTAAGACGAGAGCATCACAAGATGAATTCTAAGCTTTTAAATATCCAATTTAAATGGAAGAAAATGCAAATGGATATAACAAAAACAGGAAATACATACAAGGAGAGGAGATAAAACTCATATCACCACCATTAGAATCTTTTCATAGAGTCTTCAAAAGCTTCTAAATATGTAATCAATTCAGCTCCAGAAAATTACAATTGAGTTCAGAAAACTAAAAGGTGCCCTTGCACTTCTGCCAACCCTGATATATACGTATCTCTTAACATTTATACAAGCATTGAGTCCTTTCATTTCCAAACTAGTTACAAATAAAGAAATGTTTCGTTTGAAAACCGTTTATGAAAAATAGGCTTCAAAATTCCACCTATAATTCTCAAACCGTAATAGGTGTGTAAAATATGAGAACGGTTTTTGTAGATAAGATCATTATAAAGAAAAACCTCTCTCGTTTTCTCTAAATTCATCTCCAACTGGCTGGAACACATGCCGCAAAAACATGTCTTGAACATGAGATCATGAAAACCGAAAAATAGGGTTCAAATATTTTTTTTTAATCTCCCAATCCATGACACCTGTGTAAAATCTGGAGGACCATTTTGTATATCAAATTTTTTTGAGTAAAAACCTCTCTCAGTTTTGTGAAATTTTTCTCCATCTGTCTGGGATCTACATTTGAAAAATATGTCTCCAAAAAAAAAATCTTGAATCCAAAAATATAAGGTTCCAAGATGTCTTTGATTCTCTCAGTATGTAACAACTATGAGAAATATGGGAGAGGTTATTGTTATTTGGCCTGTTCTGAGTAAAAACTCTTTCAGTTTCTCAAAATCTTCTTTGTTTTTCCCGGAATTCACCTCAGAAGACAACTGGTCAAAATCACTTGAAATATGGACACTGAGACTTGAAAATTGATATGCGTGAAACTGATCGAATTCGTTTGCCAATAGTCTAACCCCCAACTTACTCTCACTAGAAATTTCGCAACAATTTATGTAGCGCTTGTCTTTCAGAAATTTTGGGAGTGTGAGGGAGTGGTTTTAAAGTAACTCGCCTTTCACCCCGAAATGCACCTGGAGACGCCACATAGTCCCAAGCCGAAACCACGGTTTTCTTTTCGGCCCGCTTTCGGGGATTATCCTCCGTGCAAGTTCTCTGCCTGAAATGATCCCCGACC
The DNA here is from genome assembly GCA_010110895.2 of Picea sitchensis. Classification (NCBI taxonomy): domain Eukaryota; kingdom Viridiplantae; phylum Streptophyta; class Pinopsida; order Pinales; family Pinaceae; genus Picea; species Picea sitchensis. Next base: position 229,747 of record SNQJ01S0008451.1, on the reverse strand, counting down.
ATTGATCTGTAGTGCCCATGATCTGTGACCCACCAAGTCCCATCAACTCCGCATTGTCGCTAGATTTAGCCTCCTCCCGCTATATTCGGCCATGTCCTCCAGTTTATCACACTTCCACATTAGTTTAGCACCTCACTAAGTCCTAGAAACTGAATTTCTCACAGAAATTTTTATAGTGATAACAGTAAATACATCAACAATCTTATTCTCCTTCCCTTTAATATGTTTAATATCAAATTCATGTTCACCAAGAAAGTCCAACCATCTTGTTTTCCTAGCATTTAAAGTGTGTTGTTTAAATAAATATTTTAGACCATTGTGGTATGTTCTTAACACAAACTTTCTCCCTGTCAAGTAATGCCTCCACGTATTTAGCACATGAACTATTGCAGTGAATTATAATTCATGTGTGGCATAGTTATTTTCATTCTCCTTAAGCTTCATAGATTCATAACAAATAATATTCCCATTTTGAGTAAGAACTCCACCTAGACCCTCTTTGTAAGTATATATACATACCAGTAAATTTTCATCTGGGTTAGCATCCTTAAGGATGGGTGCACTAGTAATAAATTCCTTTAATATATGGAATTTTTTTCACACTTTGGTTTCCATTCAAATTTAATTCCCTTCTTTTATAAATATGTAATGGGATGATAAATCTTGGAGAATCCTTCTATGATTCTTTTGCAGTATCCAACAAGCCCCATGAATGACCTTACCTCATCTACGTTTTTAGGTGTAGGTCATTACTTAATATATTCAATCTTATTTGGATCTATTGTTATTCCTTCCTTAGAGATGATGTGTCCCAAGTAATTAATCTACCTCTAATAAATGGAGAACTTGCTTAACTTCACATACAACTAATGCTCTCTTAGTACTTGTTGTACCAAAATCAAGTTCTCTTCATGTTCCTCCTCTAACTTTGAATAAATAAGAATGTCATCTAGGAATACGATAAAAAACTTAACGAATTAATTTCTAAATATTCCATTCATTAAGCACATGAAGGTAGTTTTTTCATTTGTCACTCCAAATGGAAACACTACAAATTCATAGTGGCCATACCTAGTTCTAAAATTTGTCTTACTGATGTATTTATCCTTTATACCTATCTAATAATAGTATAACCTCAAATCTATCTTTGGAAATATCTTTACTCCTCTCAGTTGATCAAATATTTCATCAATTCTTGGTAAAGGATATTCATTTTTCATGATGGCCTTGTTTAGTTGTCTAAAATCAATGCACAAAGCCCCAAATTTATTCTTCACAAAGAGTATTGGTTCTCCCCAAGGAGAGTCACTTAGGTGTATATACCCCTTATTAAAAAATTCTTTTAATTTCATTTGCATCTCCTTCAATTCTAGTGTACTCATTCTGTATGGAATCTTAGATATTCGAACATATCCAGGAATTAAATTAATAGAGAAATCAATATCTCTTTGTTGGTAAACCCGGTATCTTTCCAAACACATCTACATGCTCTTGCAACACTGTAAAGTCCTCAATATTTTGTCTTATACACTTTCTTGGCTCATCTACATGAGTTGCATAGAACTGACAACCTTTCGTAAAGCATCTCTTTAGTTGTAAAGATGAAATATCCCTTATAGAAATGGGTTTGGGAATGCCTTTCATTGTCCCTTACTTTCCTTCTTCATCAAGATAAGTGAAATTATTATTATGAAAATCTAGGAAAGCATGAAGCACATCCAAAAATTTCATTCCAATAAGAACATCATATCAACCAAGTGTTGTTATATTCATGTTTACAATCGTGATGACATCATCCATATCTAATGGGAAGTTGTTGGGCCCCAGCAACCCCCTTCTTTTTATTTAATCAAAATCTAGGGTCCCTCAAAATTTTACTTGGATTCTTTGTTTGTTTCCCTTTGACTTGATTGGATTGGTATTGGTTTGTTTTGTTTCGAGGTTGGTTTGATTTAAAATTATTTTCTTTTGTTTGGTTTGAATTTCATGAAATTTAAATGCCATTCCGTTTTGCTTTCTATAGAGTTTTAATTTTGATGGGCAAGCTTCGTAATTTGGGAGCTTTTATTACAACACATATTTTCTATGACATTTGTTCACATTTGATCAAATTTGAATGAGGGGGAGACGAACATAGAAATCTTAATTTAAACGAAAACCTTAACTTTTATCAACTTTTACTTTCGTTTAAATTATGATTATGTTTTCGCCTTTTGCTCATTAACAATCACTTTCACAAAATCATTTGGTAGGTTTAATTAATTAAATTATTTTGTTAGTTTGCATCTCATTTCAAAATAACAATAAAATAATAAAAAAAAAAAAATT
>SNQJ01S0008451.1:158580-227409 GCA_010110895.2 Picea sitchensis | reverse complement strand
CTTGTAAATTGTATATAGATTGTTTATAATCATTTGTATATTCACGTTTCTTTTTAATAAACATTAATAAGTAATATATCATTTGTTAGAGTCATAGCTTTAGGTTAGTTTATTTCTTTTATTGTTTTTAGGACTTTAGTTGGCTAACAGAGCCATTATACATGTCGGGTCAGATCATACCAAATGGCTTGGGTTAATTATACAACCTCCGTCCGGATCTAACCTTCCAATTGAGGGTGTGTCATTTACGCCCGCCAACAGAAGCCTTTGACAATCTCATTAATTTTCATTTTAGTTCTAGTATCCAATTGAACAAACCATGATTTATCATGATTACTTATTTTCAAATTAAATATTCAACAAAATCATGGGCAATGTAACTATGACTTGCTCTTAAATTAATTAAAATTACAATAGCTTGATTGGTAATATTACTTTCGACCTCAATCATGTTTGATCAAAGATCTACCTATCGATTTTCCAAGGTAAAATATATTCTTAGGATGTTCCTACCCACATATTTCATTGTAGTTGTCTCTAGTATGTTGTGTACAATCCTCATTTTTCCTTCCTTTAGAGGGAAATCTCTATAAAAATGATCTTCTTCATATCCCCAACATTTTATTGGCTTCCTTTCCCTTTTTACCAAGGATTGTTCCATATTAGATCCACTCTAAGCTAGTTGGATTAGCCAATATGTATTAGGATTGTTCTTGAATAAAGGAATTTGAAATCCCTTCTTCCTTCATTCTTTCTTTTCCTTTCTCTTATCTATCCAAGACTTATGAAGATAGACTTTTCCCTTGCTCTGTTCATACAAGTATTTGGCCTTCCTAATTGTCTCTTCAAGACTCTTAGGTTCATCAGACTATATTATATCTTTGTAGAATGTAAGAAACCCACTTAGGAATTTGTGCAGTCCTTAATATAGTTAACATACATTAGAAAATCCAAAAAAATATTTTTGTATTCTTCCATAGTCATATTTCCAAACTTGACCTCAAAGCATTCATGCATCTTCTTGTCATAGTAGTGTTTAGAAATATATTTTTGTTAGAAATACTTCTTGAACTACTTCCAAGAAATTATCCACTCATCGATGTTCTTACCATACATCAGTTGCTACCACCAAATAGAAGCTTTCCCCTATAATTTGTATCTTGAAATTTTAGATTACAGATTCAATGAATAATTATGTAGTTAAAAGTAATTATGTATTCCTAGAAACCAAGCTTCAATGTCCTCTCCCATCTTTTTTTCACCATCAAATATCAGTGGCTTGATCTTCCTAATATCTCCTTGCAACTGGTTTTTCCCATACCATCAGGGGAAATTTGAGGTCTAAAATGGGCCTCCTAAGGAAAATTATAAAATAATAGTTAAAACAATAAAATGAGAGTTGTGAATTTTCAAAGGTAAATTGAAGAAAACTTTGTTTTTTTAATTGTATTTTTGACTTATCTCCTTATATGTTTCCTCACATTTCAAGCGTAGGAACTTATTGGAAGAGGAATTAAATTTTTCATCCAATGAGTATGCACTCCACATACTTTTGATAAACCCATGGTGAAATCGACTAGAAATTCATGAAAAAACATACTTCTTAATTATGCATCCAACGAATGCCTACACTTGAAACTTGAGTAAACCTATAAGGAGATCATTCAAAAATAGATTAAAAAGAGTATTTTTCTTCATTTCCCTCCAAAACTATTTACCCTTATGGTTGACATCATCATCTTGAATCTTATTGGTCCTTTTAAAGTTGATTTAGATAATACATTTTTTGTATTGAGGCCCATTTTTAACCTCAAAATTTCTTTAATGCTTCTCCTTTGATTTTTAAATGGAGAAACTTCTAGGTCGCTCTATGACTCTTTGGATGTGTATGGATTCCTTTCTAAATGTGCATGTGAGTAATGATCTCTTTGAGTTTTGGTATCACTTATTAAGTTCATGTATCTTCCATGGTTTTATCTTATTGAATGGAATCTACCTCCTTCCTCATACCTTGAACTTAGACCATTCTTCATTTACTTTTGAAAATGATTTAATCTCTATAGTATATGAGTATTCAATTTAATTTGCTCCTCTTGATATTTAAACATCATGTCATGATCCTCTATATATCTTCGCAACTCCATCTTTGAGATCCTTATACTTTATACCAACTCTAATGACTCTATTATATTTTTATGATCGTTAGACTCTATCTCTTATATGATGATATTCAAGCCTCTAACTTCTTCTTCATGGATGTCAAGTATTTGTCTATGTTCCATGTCTCCTATTGAATAATATTATTCAATTGTGTCCTTTACTTGTCTTTGTTTTATCTCCAACTTTGTAAGAACTGTGCATACCAAATAAAATATTAGATAAATCTCAATTTCATGTCTGTAGCATGTTTTTCAATTCTTGGTAATTATGCATTGTGTTAGTTTTATCAAAACAAGGATACTTCCCTATTTCTTTTGTGTTTCTTCTCAAGTTCTAAAGAATTCTAAAGCACTTTTCTAATATATGAGCCATCAAAAGTATTCCCATATTAATTAAAATTATAGACTACAACCATATCCAATTTGGGATTCTAAGATGGAATTTATGGCTCTACACAATCATTTATTCCCATGGACATTTTGTCAAACACTTAGCATACAAATTATATTTTCCCAAAATTTTCACAGATCTAACTCCAAAATTCAGAAACTTCTTCATTTGCACCTCCATAATCTACCCAAATACTCTAATAGCCTTCCAATCAGGTAATTCCAATACTCAATTCAACATTTGCAAGCTTCAAACACTATTTTCCCCAATTATTCTCATGGAGAATTTTTTTCAAACACTTGTCACACAACTACAATTTATTTATATATAGAAAACTTCTAGCCCATATATCCCTAGTGTTATAGCCACTATATCTAATACCATTATATATTGTACCCAATATTCTCTTTTCACTTTGAGGATATGGTGTACTCTTTTAACCACCTAAATTCACACTAATTTTTAATCCATTGCCATATCTCGTTGTTCTTTTATTAACTATCAACCATATATAGGCATGATAGTACATATTTATGAATCACAATGTAACCATTCAATTTTCCATGAGACCATAAATTGTAAATCTAGGCTAATACATGTAGTTAGAACTAAAAAAAATGGAAATTTAATTCAAACATGACATAAACCATAATAATCACCATCAATTTAGAACAATGCATAGCTATATTCATGAACACTTATTTATTTGAAATTTTCCACTAATTGGATGTCAAAGAGGAATGTTCCACCCAACCATAGGATCCCTACTACACTAGTTCTCTCTGCTATAGAGGCCACCCCCAAGTTGAGGCTATGTATCCAAAAGGTTATTATATTCCTATGGTTGGCTCTAATTCTCTTTTCATGGCCCAATTCCTAAGTTCATAGTCAATAATTACACCTACAAAAATTCCCAATTCAGGTCCCTCTTCCCCATCCACCTACACAACCCAAGGAATGGGATCTTGTTCTCTTCTCAGTAATCCCTCAGGCTATCCCACTTCCCTCCATGGATTCATCACAAGTTGTATAGGAAATATCATTGATGGGATTCCAATAATTATCAGTTGTAGATGAATTTACTCAATAACAATGATTATCATCCATACAACCATAATTCTCACTTAATCCATGGTTGTAGCCTCCACAATTCATTTATATCATGCTCGTGGGAGTTTTCTCAAGGATAACTTTCTCGACTTCCCCAAATGAAGGATATTTCGTAGGGTAATTCAAATTTCTAATAGTTCAACTCTCTAATAACTTGAACAACACCCAAAATTCAAACTCTCTTCCAAGTCTTTACATTGAGTGATATTTCACTTGCATGGGAAAAAAAGGTAAATCTTAAGTTGCATGGCATGAAAGGGACGTGTATCCTTAAAAATTTATGTGTACCTCCTTCATGCACTAACTCCCCACCCCCCATAGCTTAATAAAACAATATCAATTAATAATCAAAGGAACATAATTAGGGTGGTGCAAGGAATTTGGGTTAAATCACTTACTAAGTTCATTTTCCTTAGCCTACTTAAGCCGCATTGTATTTCCTCTCTCGTGGAATCATAGCCCCCATTCTTTTTGGCCTTCTCTTCTATATCCAATGATGTATTTTTTTCAATTACAATTTACATTTTTCAACTTATAGCCATTCATCATGTACATACTCAATACTAAACCAGGGATCAAAACTAGGGTATTAGATTTGTTACCCTACCACTATGGTTATTACCAAAATTCAAGTTTGGGCTCAACTCCCAAATTTACCTATATATTTTTGGAATTTACTAGTTTTGAAGTTATTAAGAACACATTAGGAAACTACTTAAAAATAAATATTAAGTGAATTAAGTTGAGTTTCTTCGCATGTGCCCAAATAGTGTTTAGTTTTATATCAAAAAGGGTCTATTATAAAAGATGATACTACAAAGGAAAATTTTAGATGGGATCAAGTTCTTTTTTATAAAAATACAACCTTCAGTGTCATCTTTTCCACTAAATAGAAAATTGATTTTGTTGAAAAATATAGCTTAGAAATACACTATGTCATACTTCAGATTTCAACCTCCTATTAAGCTTCAACAGTAAAGCAATAAACCCAATATTGAATTGTACTTAATGAGTAGAAACATTGAATGGCATAGATCTTAAACTAAATCAGTAGCAGAAATAATTCATAAGCAAACAAAATCACACATTTGGCACCATAAATTATGGGAAATGCCCCTTGAAGAAAACATAGGAAAAATGACAGCTTAAAGATAAAACTTCTTATTCATCTCTAGGGAAAATATCATAGTTTAGAACATCCTTTACAACAGCATTTAAACACAGTACTTATCTTACTTTCCAGCAAGATACTCTTCCAGAACTCAGCCAGAATTTAGTCTTGGGAAATGTGCCTTGGTTTTATGGCTTGTACGGCCCTATACAATGAGAAACAGTATCAAAACATATTGGAAGTCATGCCAGGAAATTTTAGCATTGTAATGCACCTTTCATAACATGTTTCACTCAACAAAATTTCCTAGAAAATCAATCCAACCAGCTATTAAAATACAACCCTCGATTTATGTTCCTTTCCTCTTATTGTATGCCCATCAATCACTATTGTACGGCCTCCTCCTGTAGTTTCATTATGGAAAGAAATAAATGAAATATTCTACCTTGGAATTTGTGCCTCTCCCTCACCTAGGGATGCATGCCAATTCCCTCTATTGTGACTCTTTCCCTCCAAGCAAGAAATTTCTCTCTTGGAAAATGTGACCCTTCACATTCCCTCCAATCTCTCTTCAAGATGTGCACCCTCTATCTCCCTCATGAGATTCCTTTAATAAATTTTGAAATGTAACTCCTATAACCCTTGATCTCCCTTGAGTGACTCTTCACTTTCCCTTGAGATCAACGGTCATGACTTAATCATTCATTGAGGTCACTTAAGTCACTAAAGTGACCCATAACATCATAAAGTCACTTTTACATTTAAAAATTAAAAGACCCAACTTTATAAAATCACTTTATAAATTTACTTTATAAAAACACATTATAAAGTCATTAGGGATAAATGTGCTCGGTCACTTCCGCATGTTGGGCACCGCCTATGTAGAAGTACCTCTGAGCTACCAATTCTAACACTCCCTCTTAGTGAGATAGGTACTTCTGGTATGACCACCAGAATCTATCTCCAAATCATCAACTGTCATAGTTGCTCCTCCTATGCTAAAAGTATCTTCTCCCTATGAACAAGAATCCACTACTCCCACTGCATTGGAATCCTATGTTGATACCTCTATTGTTCCATGAACTAAATACATTCTCCTAGGATATTTCACACTCTCATGAGCATCCATCTATGTCGACTTATGCATGTTGAGTCCTCTGAGAGTCTCGAAAGAGGAATGAGTCCCTGGTATCAACTCTCTCTCCTGTGCAACATGCCCACTCTCCAACATAGAATCTGAATCCATAAATCCACTGGACCCCAACACAATTCGACCCAACAACCTGTACAACCTCTTATACCCGACACCAAGAATCATTTTTGTGTCTATATTATCTCCCTATGGATATAGAAATACCCGTCCATAGTATAATTCCACTCCAAATCCATCAACCTCCAGAGATGACACTAAGAGTAAGTTAACCATCATCTCTGGAACATACAATACTCTGAAAATCTCCAGAAATCCCCTTGAATCTAGCTAGAATCTAACACTTCCAACCCCCTTCACTGCAAGTTGTGGGTTGGTACGAACACACACACAATATTCTAAGTCTATTTCTGAAAGACTTGGGAACACTAACCTCATCCCTATCATATATTGGGAAGCTCCACTTTCCATGAACCACACTTCAATGTCCTTGAACACTAGGAAACAACTTCCCAAGGGACCAGTCATGAGAGAAAACTCCCTCTCATGTCTCTCAATGAACTCTGCAATCTCTACTGATGTTGACACCTCTGGTTTTGGCTTCTTCTCCTTCTTGTTCAAACACTGACTAGTGTAGTGGCCAGTATTGTGACATTCAAAGAATCTTACCTTGCTCATGTCCTTCTTCTTCTCATTGCTCTTTCCCAAAAGAGAAACGTTCTCATTGTCTGCACCATCTACTTCCCTCTCCTGAGACCCCTCCCGGATCTCCTCCTATGTAAATTCATCCCAGAATCTACTCAAGTCAGGGAAATTCTCTCTCCCCACCATGCACTTCATGAAAACCTCCCACTCCTTGGTGAAGCATGTGAGGGCTATCTACACCAACTCTGAGTCTAGGCTTCCTTCACTTCATGGGATCTGACATAGGTACTAGCACAATGGTATTCACAAATGACTACAACTTGTTCTCCTAGAGAACACTTGTGATTCTAACCTTCCACTGCAGGTAGTTAGAGATCCCCTCCAACCTATATTCAAACTTGATGTTGGAAGTCATCTTTGTCCACCTAAAAAATAACCTCTTCTCCCTTTTCCAGGCGAATTCCCCAGCAAATCACTTGTTGTCCAAAGCGCCAAATCTTCCCACTGAACTTCAGAACCCCGACTCTGATACCATGTTGAAAAATACAGCTCATAAATACACTATGTCATACTTCATATTTCAACCTCCTATTAATCTTCAATAGTAAATCAATAAACCCAATATTGAACTGTACTTAATGAGAAGAAACAATGAATGAAATAGATCTGAAATTAAATCAGCAGTGGAAATAATTCATAAAAACATACAAAATAACACATTTGGCGCCATAAATTATGGGCAATGCCCCTTGAATAATACACAGGAAAAATGACAACTTAAGGATAAAATTCCTTATTCATCTCTAGGGAAAATATCAGAGTTTACAACAGCATTTAAACACAATACTTTCTCAATTTCCAGTAAGATATTCTTCCAAAAAACTCAGCCAGAATTCAATCTTGGGAGATGTTCCTTGGTTGTATGGCTTGTATGGATTTACGACCCTGTATAGTGAGAAACAATACCAAAATGTCTTGGAAATCGTGCCAAAAAATTTCAAAATTGTAATGTACCTTGCAGAACAAGTTTCACTCAGCAAAATCACCCAGAAAATCAATCCAACCAGTTGTTAAAAGACATCCCTCAATTTATGTGCCTTTCCTCTTGTTGTACAGTATCCTCATGTAGCTTCAGTATGGATAGCAATAAATGTAGTCTTGTACCTTGGAATGCATGTATATCCCTCACCTAGGGATGCATGTCAACTCCCTCTGCTATGACTCTTTCCCTCCAAGCAAGAAATTTATCTCTTGGACAATGTAACCCTTTACATTCCCTCCAATCTCTCCTCAAGATGTGTGTGCTCTCTCTCCCTCATGAGTTGTCTTTAAGAAATTTCAAAATGTAACTCCTCTAACCCTTGATATCCATTGAGTGACTCTTCACTTTCCCTTGAGATCAACGGTCATGACTTAATCATTCGTTGAGGTCACTAAAGTGACCCATAACATCATAATTTTACTTTTACATTTAAAAATTAAAAGACCCAACTTTATAAAAATCACTTTATAAAGTTACTTTATAAAAACCCATTATAAAGTCACTAGGGAGAAATGTGCTCGGTCACTTCTGCATGTTGGGTGTCACCTATGCAGAAGTACCTCTGAGCTACCAATTCTAATAGATGTGTATTATATAAAATTATTGTTAGTTAAGCCCATAATGAATTAACACAAGTAAAATATCTGAAGAGGGGAAACACGCATGCATGTGCCTTTTTGTTGTTGCAAATCTACAACAAGGGTGAAAAAACCTAGAAATATAGAGGTTGTTCTAAATCACAGAAAAAATGGATATAAAGCATGTAAAACCTACTTTAAAACTAGTTCCACATTCATTTAAACCATAATATATCATGAAATAAATAAAATAAAGAATGTGATAGATACAAAATGAAATAGAAATATCTAAAAAATGTGAATAAACTCCATACCCAATGGAAATAATAGTACAATAACAAATGTGGAGAAAACATATGAAGATCGGAATCCTCTGGTGGATTCACCATGGGAGGGCCCTTCTTCTTTCCCAATTGTATGGTTGTAGGCCATAGTTCTCCTCTCTTGTGGCTGAAAGTGATGGTGAAATGTGGCCAAAAGTTCTAAGGGAATTTCAGTAACACTTAGTTACTTTCAATAAGAATGGATATGGAAAATGGAGGGGACCTCTTGAATTAATAGGAAAAATGGTGGTTATCTTCGATAGGGTCAAAATAATAAAATATGATTATTTGACCAAATCAATTTTAGCCAAATTTTTAATTTTTCCTTTTTTTGGATAATTTCAAGAGAGAAAAAGTCATAAAAATGTTTTATAACTTTTATTAAATGAAAATAACATTATGAAAAGTGGTTTCTTAAGCTATTATAGTTAAAGATGATGTGAAATTGGGTGTAAATATGGGATACCTATACTATATATGGTGTATCTTAGTAATCCTAGAATTTTTGGCTAGGTGAGCATTTTTTGGTGATAACATATGTCCCCTAATGTATGAGTTTAGGAACACATTGTATGACTGAAATACATTATAGTTTTCTTTCACAACTAATTTATTCAACCGAAGAGGGAGAGAAATGCCATAGAAAATAGGACCAACCACTAAAGAGGTTGCATAAAATAACCTATCATCAAAAGGATCACAAGGTGGTGAGGTACATAATCTCAACGGGATGAGGTAGGCATACCCATACTCATCAAGGTAATTCATGGTAATGAATACAATAGTGACACAATTAAGGTATCAAGTACAATATGGTGCTGGAAAAACATGGCCATAGAATATCAAAATGACATAATGTGTCTCATATACATATATTTGGATGGAAATTTCATGTGTACATCCCAATTGTGGTTGATCTAAGTATATAATAATTGATGACCCCAAGCTATAGGAGGGACTAGAAGCAACCTGATAAGCCTTGTTGAACAAGAATGGTTCTCCAAAGATATGTCATGAGCTAATTGAAGGAAATATCAACCTGATGGCTCTAAGAATGGCGGGATGGAACCAATCAAAACTAAGGAACTGCATATGAGATTTGATCGTACATAGATGTATGAATATCAATAGTGTGATGATGAGTTGAATTCAATCACGTGAGATCCTAACAAGTATGAGATCAATGAGGAATCTCTCATCTTGGTACAAGGTAACCCATAAGAGGAGTGGATAGGTACCAGGGTACACAAGACTAACCCCTAGAATGAAGGTTTTGATGTCAATAGGGGAAATTTCATCAGTGCCCAAGAGTGAAAGAGTATTCGTAGGCCTAGTATCTAAATAAAAATAGGTGAGTTCAGAGCTTCGGAAGTGACTACTTGAGATGAAAAATGCAAGGGACTACCTGAAGGTGAACCCCCTCCTGAGGTCTGTTACATCTCGCACATGTCCAAGATGATGGTATAATCAAGTAGAGCATTGAACTGTCAAGTGTACTAGTCTCAAATGTGCGATGAGGAGCTAAAGTTGAGCATGTGAGAAACATATTGGACAGTGGGTTTTTAGTGATTTCAACAAGCAGTGGTTTTCATTGATGTCAACGGATGTGATGGGTGTATTTGGAGAAGTATCCAAAGTGGTCCCCTTATGGCGTAGATCTAAGCATGTCCCTCAGGGGAAGATGCTTTGAATAAGTTGGAAATCATAATGTGACTAAAAAATATTAACACCGAGAATGGATAGGAAGAAAATAATAGGTGGGCTCAAGACTTTCCTTGTTTAGAGCATAAATGCATGGCTGACCTAGAAATGACTAAAAACATTCCAATTGTAATGGTCAATGAGTGGGAAAAAGGTTGGGAAAAGACATATTAGTGGGACCATGCGGACAACTAGAGGTCAATATATGGGTAACATGTGATGGGTACGACTCATGGAGATGCTAAAAAATTGTAACAGAACACAATGTGGAATTGAAAAAACTCCATGGAATGCAAGGGTGACTCTTCTCGGGTGCTCTAAACAAGGAAAATAAGAGAACTCTTCCAAAAAATGAATTGGGTACATGAGAAGTACAATTCCTCCCTGAGAATTCCAAAGGGGATGGAAAGAGGAAAAGGTAATATTTGTAATATCCAAATGGAGGATAGAACAAATGAAATTGATGTGTAAAAAGATACAGTATCCAATTGGAATCCAAATGGAGGGAACCAACTGGAAAGTGAATACCCCTCTTGAGAATTCCAATGGGGCTGGTCAATACAAAAAGGTAATATTTGTACTATCTTAATGGAGGATAGAATGAATAAAACTAGTGGACTAATAGGGACATAATAGCCAATTGGAATCCCAATGGGGAAGACCAACCAGGAAATGGGGAAACCCTCCTAACAATGCCAATACGGTTGGTCAAGAGGAGAAGGTAAAATTTGTAAGAACCTGATGGAGAATAAAAAAAAATAAACCAATACATCAAAATAAACCAATATCCAATTGAGTCCCTATGGTGGAAACCAAGTAGAAAATAGATAAACCATCCTAGTAATGCTAATGGGGCTAGTTAGGAGGGAAAGGAAATATGTGTGAGTGTTATCCCAGATATCTAGGGATAACTAGGGAGATCATGTCGAGACCCACATGGTCTAGACGCTAGGTACTTAGAGCGGGATTGACTTGAGCATAGCCATGAAGGGCCCATCCTTCTTCATCTTAAATTGATTTTGTCTGTGTCGTGATGCTTGAGTTTCCATCACTACTTAGGCACAGGCTTTATGTCGGAAGGACTCTTACTCCATAGGGTAGTGGTCCAGTATCATGGTATGTGTCATATTTGATTGTTATGACAACTATATATATAATTAGAGTTCCTTCATTTCGATGACAGTTACTTGGATCTTACACTAATCCTTGACCATTGTTGGGTGATTAATTGGGTATGCTTAGTGATATTCATGGGTTTTGGTTGTATCACAAAGGGGATTTCTGGAGCCATTGTCTTCTCCCACCATCTTATCGCACACATCTTATACCAAAGCTCATCCATCCCATTTCCCCTAATGCATGCATTAGGATGACCTTAGGTTACATCTTGTCTTGTGGGAAGAAGGGAGAGGCTAAAAGGCCAGTAAAAGCTTGGTAAAAGATACAAAGCCATAGAATAAGGTAAACCAGATGAAGATTTACTTACGAGGATCCCACAGAGAAGGCAATAAAAAGCCTGTTGATAAGAAACTAAGGGACCCTAAGAAAATAATAATAATAAAACAAGACTAACCAAGGGATGGGAGGTCTCATCACGAGCCGACCCATTATGTTCATAGGTATTTAGCGATTATGACATTACCACTATCTAGTCACCAAACCAGGGCACTGACCTTTGGTTGCATGGACAAAGGAGGGGGGTCTCATCAGAGGCAGAGTACTTCTCATTTTTGAAGATACCGATTAAGGTAAAAGAAATTTGTCATTTCAGCCCGCAAACCAAAGGCAGTCATCTCTTAAGTGGAGACAGAGTAAAAAAGAAGAAAAGAAAATAAAAAAAAAGGAGGAAGATAGAGGCAATAAAGACTTGGAAAAATTGCATCCACTTGAAGATTAGGCTAAGCCTCCTACAAGGCACCCACAGGTGACACCTTCCCTTGGTCTTACTGTAATTTTGGACATCCCTAAAGAAACCATATCACATTAAACATGGTTTGAATGATCTTAGGAAAATTTCCATCTCTTGTGGGTATTGCCCAATAGGTTATTCTGTCAGTTTCCTTAGCTTTGTATAGTATATATGTGTAATGTCTTTGAGCTCTTAGATGATATGTTGGGAGTTTCATGCATATGTTTGATAAATTTAATGATGAAGAAATATGATTTACATTGCTATGATATCTAGAATGATGAGCCCATGGAGGTATGAGCTTTGATAATCTTGAGGACCATGCAGTGAGCCGAGTACAGAGTGGGAGTGCACACTTGGGGGAATGAGGTGCTTCCAGGACCTCCATGGGAAAGAGCCCAGCCAGGATGGTTGTTAGGATGGAAAGTAGGCCGAGTTATGTGATCCCTTGCATGAAGAAGAAGAAGTTTGCCCTCATCAGGACGCTTTGGCGGATATTTGACCTATGGGGATCAACAAGGATGGGATGATGGCCTTGATGGATAGGATGCCACCGAGGACCCGAGGTTGGACATTTTAAGATAGGATGGAAGTGTGTTGGGCTTGTTTGGCACATATGGCGGGTTCTGGCGGGGAGCCCGGAGATAGCGTTTAACCTTTGGATGGTGTATGCCCCAACAGGGACAACGTCTCCCATTTAGGGGCCTGATGTCTCCATTTTAGCTCATTTTGCAGCATTTTAGCATTTAATGTGACAAATAATCAAGAATTGTTAGAAATTCGACCTTGTGCATTTTGGTGTTTTAATTACTGTTTTGTTAATAGGTCATTTGGATGAGATATATTGAGGGCGTTGAGCCTCAATAAACTAATACTCTCATTTGAGAGTGATATTTTTAGTCTTTTTGTCTTGTTATTGGCTCTTGGGTTGAGGCGCTACACTTGTGGAAGGTTCTTTTGGCATGCATATGAATTGTTTTATCGTGGAGGGTGCTGCAACTAGGGTTTGATAAAGCTCTTCATGAATTTGTAAGTGTATTTTGCATACAAAACTTCTTGATTGAATGGTTGTAAGGTTTAATATCTTACATGTATGGTTACATTGTTATTATTATGCTTAATCGGTGAAACCCTAGGGAGAAAAGAACACAAGTAGGTCCTTGCTTGTGTCCCCATGATAAAGCTTGATTATCCATTTGATTAAAAGAACCTAGCCCTAGCCATTGCTACACTAGTTCCTCTTTTTCTTGAGTTAGTTTGAAACATAAATTGAAGAAGAAGGCGATCCCTCAATTAATTTTACACCTAGGGTTTGACTCTTAGGGTTTGAAAGACCTTGCCCCAAATAGCCTTTTCAGCCATAGATTTATGTTTTATAGCTAGCCATTTTTGCGAAAGAGTCTTAAGGAAAGAGGGAGAATGAGGCTTAGCTTTAGCTACACTGGAATGAACCTTCTCCCCTTAGGGTTTTGATTTGGTGTACATACATTGCGACCTTGATAAAACCCTAACTCGTCCCTTAGGTTTAAAATCTTTCCAAACTAGCACAGCCTCTTTGACTCCATTTACCCAAGGCACTAGTCTATAATTGCAACATTGAACTCTTTGTTCTCAAAACAATCTTACAAACACTCTTGAATTGAAAGACCTAACTAACTCTAGCGTTTTTACTAACCCTAATTGTTGATGGCGTCTTGCCCTACTTGAACTCTTGTTTGGTCTAAAACTTATGACTAGGTCATCCATTTATATCCATAGAGGTGTTGAGCAATTTAGGTGGCCCATTTGTAGCGTTCACCTCCTTGACTAAAAAACTAACCTAGAAACTAGGTTGGCGTCCACTTACTGGTATAGTGTGACAACAATGTTATGTCTAATTTTGATGATGTCAAGCCTCTTTTAAACCCTTGTTTAGTGTAAAACGTTGTGGCTTTTTCATCCTTTGATAGACATTTGAGTGTTGAGCAATTTCATTAGCTTACATGCAGCGTCCTTCTCATTGTCTACCAATCCATATGAACAAACTTGGCGTCACTTATGGTGTAATTGTATGACAACAATAATGTATATGAGCACATTTATTGCATTGTGATATAATAAGGATTGATTTTATACATTGAATGCAGTATCATTTTATTTATTGAAGAAGTATTATAAATAGCACAGCTTTAATTGCAATCATTGACTTAGTCAATAATTAGATTTATTATTGCTCATATGCATTAAAGATAGTCATTAATATTTTTAAGAATTACCCAACCAGCATGGCATATTTTTAGTTTATCATTGCCTTGTCATGGCAGGTGCCCTTTCAGTAGAATATCTTCTCTTTGACTATCCATTTGTGATGTCTGTGAGAGGAAAGCTTACATAGCTGCTGATGGCAGTAATCTGTGAAGGGAAAGCTTACCTTAACCTTTGAGCCTTAAACCCTTGATCCTTTTCCTTCAGAACCCCAGATTACTAGGGATGTCTCCCTTGGGATTAGCCACCCTGAATAGAAAGAGCCCCCCATCGAGGTGACAGTGGGTGGGGAAGCTCCTGTTATGCCAGTTTGAACCTTTCCTTCAAGCTACTTAAACCTACCCTACAAACTGTGCGATAACATGTAGTATCCTAATGGAGTGATAGAACATATCGAACCAAGGTAGAAAGAGACAGGATATCCAATTGGAATCTTGGTGAGGGAGATCAAGTGGAAAGAGAATAACCCCTCTTGATAATGCCAATGGGGTTGGTTAGGAGGACAAGGTAAGAGTTGTAAGATCTTTTTGGAGTATAGAACAAATCAAACCATTATGTAAAAATACCTATTATCCAATTAGAGTCCTTGTGGAGGAAACCAATTGAAAAATAGAGAAACCCTCTTGAGGATGTCAATAGGGTTGTTTAGGAGGGGAAGGAAGATTTGAAATATCCAAATGGAGGATAGGAAAAATAAAAATAATGGTTTCAAAAGACACAATATCCAATTGGAATTCTTGTGGGGGAAACCAATTAGAAAAAAATGGGGAGACTCTCCTATTAATTCCAATGGGTTTGTTCGGGAGGGGATGGTAAGATTGGTAAGATCCCCCTAATAATTCCATTGGGGGTGGTCAAGAGTATAGGTAAGATTTGAAATATCCAAGTGAAGGATAGAAAAAAGAAAACGAGGTGCAACAAAAGAAACAATTTCCAATTGGAATCCCTAGGGGGTAGCCAATCGGAAATAGGATTAACCCTCTTGATGATTTCAATGGGTATGGTTAGGAGGGGAAAGGATGATTCCCCTAGATATGTGTATATATAGCATGCAAAAAGAATTCCCTCAACTAGCGGGCATACATGTATGCACTATGGATGCAAAGGGGTAATGAGGAGATAAATGTATTAGAAAACAACTAGGTAGCAGTAATGTACAAGTGAACATGGAAAATGGAGGTAGTCAATGGTAGGTGTATTAATGGAAATATCCTCAAGGGTCATTGAATGGAGGCATAAAATGAAATATTTTCACTATATGGATAAAGCAAGTGGCTTATGGTAAGAGAAAATCCAATATATATCAACCATAAATGTCAGAGTCCAGAGGGTGTGGTTGTCAAAATGATGAGAAGAAATGTATGTGTCTCAACACTGGTATGGAGACTAACTGGACTCCCAATCCCTAAGGGGATAGAATAGCATGAGCACCAGAATGAAATAGAGGTTAGTATACTAGGTTTCCCATGTGAGGAAGGTTCTATCACCGAGTAGATGGAAAATGCATAATATGGAGGGTCTAATCTATCTACCCAAGTGAGGGGATCCTATGGGAAATTTTGCAACGAACATAAGGGGAGAAATATTTTCTAAATTCTAAGGAAATCAAGTCTTAGTGGAGACCCATATACATGAATAAATGTGGTTATCCATGGGGAATCCATGCTAAAAAATGAACACTAATAAAATAAAAATGGTTCTTAGGTGGTGTGATCGGTTGAAAAATAATTTGATTACAAAAGATCGATCTTTGACCCTTGGAAATACGGATTCTAGATGAAGTGTTAAAGTTAAAAATTATGAGAATGGCTCAGAAAAATTACGAGAATGGCATAGATAGTGCATCAATCGGGAACTATATGAGGGGATAAAAAACTAGGGATAGGTCCTAGAGTTACCCCTCCTACCAGTTTGAGTATGCGGACCTGATGATAAGTGCGGGATCACCAATCTACTTTTGAATTACATAGAGTAGGATGTTTCAATGTGTGGTATTGAGAATTGACTATATGAAATGTGTAGATAGTGTATCGGTGAGGTTGGTAGGATAGACTACCCATCAAATGAGAGGAGTGTCTACCCAACCTAGGCCATTGGGTCTTAGGCATAGAATGGATAGTGATCAAATCTACAATTGGCGAGAGGGGCCATCGTGCCCCCAAGCATGAGATCCCCCCCCATTGGATGTGATTTGGGGGAATTATTAGGTGTGGGTAGGTGGGAATGATGCCCCCTACTAGGTGTATATGTAGCATGCAAGGAGCATTCCCCCTTCCCCCTGCCATGGGAACAAGAAACATGGTTCGCATACACTACATACAATGAGGTGTATGAAATACTAGTACAAACGTGCCACCAATGTTGATACTGGATATAAATGAGGTGAGATAAGGGTATTCTGATGTACACTTATAGAAAAGGGGAGATTCTTAGACATCTTTGATCCCATGGAAATCGATAGGTAGAGAATATTCATGGTATTCTCACTAATCTGCATTATAGGGGAACCAATTTAAATGGTGGATAGATAATTGGTCAGGGAAGATGAAGCATGGGTAATGGCATAGTCTTCAGTCATCGAGGTTGTATCTTCCTAGAGAACATAATCCAATTGGTACAAGATCTCAAGAGCATCTCAATACTAAGGTATATGGGAACAGTGATGAGAATAATGGCCATAAGTGTCGCACAAATCACATCGATGATTGGTGCACAAGGATGTGATATGGTTGGTTGATGATTGAAGTTCCTTCAACTCAGGTAGCCTTGGAAAATTGAAGGTAGCATGGTCATTGATATCACAAGTGGTTCATGGTGGTATGGGCCTAGATGTTGTGGTTTAGGGTGGCCATGGGTTTTTTGGAAGATTTTGTTCTCCCTTTGACTTTGGCCTTTCCCTCCTTGTCAAATCCTTAGCCTTTTGGCATTGGTGGAGGTGGATCCTGCACAAGTATATATGGGGCCTATGAAGGTTGAGGTGAGGCCCAGGCAGGTTAAGGTGAGGGTTGTGCAGGTGTCTAAGAAACACTAGTGTGCATAGGTATGGGTTGCACAGGGGTCAAAGTCAAATTTGGTTTTGGGGTGGAAGGTGGAGGAGGGGTGTAATATCCCAATTTTGAGTCCCCATATTAATAATGTAATTTTTTTATTGTATGAAAGGTCAATGTTCCTAAACAATTAAAAGAGGTCAGAGTGCTTAAAAATGTAATACTTTGAAGATTGTAAATAATAAAATACATCACTAGTTGCAAGATGGACAAGGGAAAGAGTTATAAGGGGATATGATTCCATGAGAGAGGGGGAATAAAGGGGCTAAGTATTTTATTATATTTTATTTACCCATATTGGTTTTAATTTAGAAAAGTGGTTACATGAGCTTCTTGGGGGGGGGAGGCCATGTGGTTCTTGATTTCATGTAAATATATAACCACCTATTGTGGGTTTTTTTGTGGTTCTTCTCCATTCACTCTTCAGTATATCATTTGGTTCATTCATTCATTCATTATTACTCATTCATTTTTTTTCTTAGTTGGGACATGGGAACAAATTGTTGAGGAAAGAATTCATTGTTTTATTGGTTGTAGTAATTACTAGTGTATTATAACAATGAATTGGTGCTTGTATGCATGAGATGCATTGGTATGTACTAAACCTTGTTCATAGTTGTGAATCCTGAGAGTCTCGACATGGAGATTCTTGACTAGATGCACCAAAGCCTTGGAAAGAAGTTGATAGCCTAAGGGACTGTGTGGTAGTGAAGGGGATTCAAGGTCTTTTGGTGGTGCAGGCTGGATAGAAGATATTTGGTGTACTTTGGATTGTTGTGTGTTGAGAAACCTATGAGAGCTTGAGTGTTAACTAGTTTGGGAAGTTGAGTGTCTCTTTAGAACCCATCCTTGTGGATTCATAGCCCTGGCTCGGGGGTGACCTACTATTGAGACTTGGAAAAATAGTGACTAAGGTTGGGTGGAATTCCCTTGGTCTGCAGCCAGTTGGTGATTGGTTTTATCAAAGATAATTAAGTTCTCTTTGTCATGTGTTTATTTGCTTGTATATTTATTTCCATTATGTATTAATTATTTCCTCTGAGATATGTATTCTTAATGCACCTACATGTTGGTTATTGTTTTTTTTTTTAAGTAAAAAGGTGGTGCCTGTTATATTTCCATAATCAAAATACAAGACTGTGAGTGATGCCAGTTGTCCTACCTGAGTAGGAAACTGGAACAGCTGGGCATCCATGTCCATTTGTCACACTGTGTGCATAATTGGAAAAATTAACGTCCTGCCCGAAGGAAACCAGGACTTATAGTCGCAAGCATGAAACTGGTTCTTCTAACTAGTACTAAGACAACCTGGTAACTAGCTATCATAAGGCATAAAATATAACAACAACACCAAAACCAGAGTCGAGTGTTAAACATGAAGGAACCTATGAACCGGGCTGCTTGTCCTAGACCTCGGAGTGCCTCCATCTCATTGGGAACGAGTAGGTGCGTGCACAAGTCGGACATTGTTTCTTTGACGATGCTCTGGAGTGTGCCGCAAAGAAGTCGTTGATCCNNNAGGTGGCTGCTCCCGGCAGTGGCTATCCATGAACTCCTCGCTGGTGGCCGCATCTGCTTCCTGTGTCCTGTGTGGGTGATGCCCTCGCCCTGTCTCCTCAGCTTCCTTGGTGGGCTCCAGAGGAGCCTCCTCTTCCACATAGCAGGGGGAGTAAGGCTTCTCTGTGGTGGCTGTGGAAGGGTCAAGCACCTTGCTTGCAGGCTGTCGAATGTTGTGCGAGCCAAAGCTCGTGCTCGGGTTCCAATTCTCCGGTACTATGAACAGGGTGTGCCCAGGAGGGCTTGGCAGGCCGCCTTCTGGGATGACCTCTTCCACATACGCCATTGGAGGCGTACGTGGTCTGGTCTTTCGTCGCCTAGCTGCTATCGCCATAGCTTTCTTGAAATTCTGCTTTCATTTGCGCCAGGACTCCACCGCATACCAGGCTGCTCCCCTTCGCGGTTTCCCTCGAGCTCGAGGCATGGCGGGATCCCTGTGAAATATCTGAATGTTGCCTGTGTCTGTCAAATTTCTCCTGAGGAATGGTGAGGTTGCCGAGTGCGGCCACTGTGCCAGAGAAATGGTAGAGAGGTTTCCGCAGCTCTGGTTCGTCTGTGAAACGGAGGCCTCCTGGAGCGATTTGTTATTTGGTGTTGCTACTCGGACAATGAGCATTGTTATCAACACAATTGCCATATCCGAAACATTAACCATCACCATTAAACTCTGTTGTGTAGTGCTCTGGTGAGGGGTACCCTTCCCTTGCGCGGGGGGCCTTATCGTATGAATGCTCCTGCGCGGATTCATGCGGGATTAATGTTCGAGGTGATGCGAGCCGGTGAATGCATTAAGGCTGCGTCCCGGCTCGCTCCCACGTGGAACTATCGCGCCCCGTGTCACCCCATCCGGGGAGTGAAGATCATTGTTGGCTAAGTCTTGACACCAAGTGAGGATCTCTGGAGCTGGTGAGCCATGGCCTTCCCAGCATAAGTGTTCCTCACGCTTTTCCACTGCCTCGTTTGCTAGTCTATCAGCCACTTTATTCGCGTCTCTTTTCACGTGGGAAGTAGTGATGTTGAGATGTGGTTGTAGGTGGTGACTGAAGTCAGCGAGTAGGCCATAGAGTCTCCAACTTGGAGAGATTTTTTCAGGGTCACATCCATGGGGGATTCTGGTGGCTAATCTTATGATGATTTTTGAATCTCCTTCCAGGATTATCCTTTGATAACCTTTGTTGATGGTTGTTTGGAGTCCTCGCAGGAGTCCTGTAAGCTCGGCTACATTGTTGGTTGTGTCTCCGAGGAATCCTGCTTCCAGACCTAGGATTTCCCCACCTGAGTTCTGAAGCACTGCCCCATATCCTGTTGGTCTTGGGTTGCCTTTGGAGGCTCCATCAAAATTAACTTTGATGAAGTGCGCTGGAGGGGGAGTCCAGTTGGTTGGGCTGGTGGGTTGTCCCGTATGGCTTCTGGTTGGCAGATGGTTGGTCTGGATGGGCTGCCAGTTTTGCAGGATGGTCTGCTCCTCAGGGCTGCACTGCCAATCTTTCTCTGTCCAGGATTTGCTCCTGACTGTTTCTATTATTTGGAATCTGACTTTTCCCCAGGTGGCTTCAGGGAGGGAAGGTTGAGAGTGGAAAATGCACTTGTTTCATTCCTTCCAAATTTTCCAAAGGATGAATCCCGACAGCAGTTTCCATATGAGATTTAGAATGGGGTTGTTGAATGTGATGTTGTCCCAATTCTCAATTGTGCAATTGATGCTGCTTCGGTCTCGATTGGATTTGCGCATGATTTGCGTTCCATAGTCCCAGATCTGTTGACTATAATGGCAGCCATTGAAGAGGTGTTCTTTGGTTTCCTCCTGGAGTGAGCAGAGAACGCAAATGGAGGGTCCAATGAAGCCTCTCTTCCTTAGGTTGTCCCAGGTTAAAGCTATGTTATGCACCACTAGCCACAGAAAGGTAGAGACCTTAGGCCAGAGGGCGGGGTTCCAGACTTTGCTCCAGATGTGCTCCTTTCTTAGATCCTGTTGGTTAGCTTGCAATGCGTAAGCTTCTTTGATAGTGAAAGTGCCAGTTGTGGTGTACCCCCACCTCAGGATGTCTAGTCCTTCTCTATACAGTATTTTCCTGCTGGTGGCCTGAGATTGTCAGCTCTGCAGGTCAAGAGTTTCAGGGATCCCGAGCTCTTGATGAGAGGTCTTCCACTGGCGCCACCTTTGCTGTGGAGTTTGTGACGTCCATAGTTCTTTGACTTTTGGAAGGGAATTTTGGTGGAGGGCTCTTTTGAGGGCCGATAGCTCTTCCATTGTGTCCAATGGTTTGAGTTGTTGCTAAGAGTCTTTCCAGAATAGGGCGCTTCCTCCATCTCTTAGCTCCTAGAAGGCGTGGTTTTGAACCAGAGTGCGATTTTGCCAATCGGTGTTCCAGATATTGGAGCCCTGTATGTGGTTGTTGTGTCGGATTAGATGATCTTCCGAAGTGTGAGGGGCATATTTCCTTTTCCACAGTTGTGCACAGGCTGTTGTTGTGTTCTTTAGCCATCTCCACCATATTTTAGCTCCCATTACTTGGTTCAGTTTCCCTTGATCTCTAAGCCCCAGTCCGCCTTGACTTTTTGGCGTGCAGAGCTTATCCCAATTGACTAGCGCCCATTTCTTGTTTGATTGGTGACCGTTCCAAAGAAAATTCCGCTGCAAGGTTCTGATAGCTCTGATGAATTTTTTGGGAGCCGCCAGAGCAGTGAAGAGGTAGGTGGGTAGTGCTTGCAAAACTAATTTGAGGAGAACCAGCCGGGAGGCAATATTGAGAGGTCTTAAAGTCCAGTTGTGTAGCCTGTTAGAAATGGAGAGGAGGAGGTTGTCCCAGGAGATGGTGGAAGTCGTCGCTCCGGCGAGAGGAACACCAAGATAATTGGACGGAAGGGAGCTTCTGGGTATCTCTATAAGTCTAGAGACATGACGTTGGATAGAGGGCGGGGTGTTGAAGAAGTAGAGTTTGGACTTGTCCAGGTTGAGCGACATGCCTGAGGCTGCAGTGAAGTCTGAGAGGATGGAGTTGAGTTTTTTAGCCTCCTGGAGAGTGGGAGAGTTCAAGAGGAGGGTTTCATCTACAAATTGACTGTGTGAAGGTGCAGGTTGAATGTTGTGCAGAGGTAGGCCTTTGAGGGAGAGTTCATTTACTGAAGCTTTGATGTAGCGCCCCAGACCTTCCGCTAAGAGTATAAACAGAAAAGGGGATAGGGGGTCCCCCTGCCGGATTCCTCTAGAGGGCGAGAAAGGTTTTGATGGTACACTGTTCACTAGGATGGAGAAGAAGGCGGAGGAGGTGAGATTCACGACCCAACTTATCCAGTCCTAATCAAAGCCAAAGGAGTCTAGGACAGCTCTGATATATTGCCAGCTAGCCCGATTGAAGGCTTTTGAAAGGTCAAGTTTGATAAGCATACCTGGAGTTCTTGAAGTTTTGAGGGAGTGTATGATCTCATGGGCCAGAGTGACGTTGTCCATAATTTGTCTTCCTTCTACATACCTTGACTGCTCCTTGGATATGAGGAACGGCAGGATGGGCTTGAGCCTAGTGGCGATGACCTTCGTTATAACTTTGTAGATGACGTTGCACAAGGCTATTGGTCTGAACTGTTTGAAATTGGTGACTCTTTCTTCCTTCGGAATGAGGGTGAGGAAGGTGGCATTGAGAGTTGGTAGTACCAGGCCTAAAGCTCTTGACTCCTCGACTACTTCCCACACGTCCTGTCTGACCAGTTCCCAGAAGTAGTGAAAAAAATCCATGGTGAACCCATCCGGGCCTGGGGCTTTCCCTACTGGCATGGCTTTTACTGCTTGTTCGACCTCTTCTTGGGTGATGGGTCGAGTTAGGGCTGCATTCTGCTCTGGTGTGACTAGTGCCGGTATGTGTCCGGTTACCCTCCTGATTGCTTCTGTTTTGTCCTTCTGTGGTTCCCTTAGGAGGTCTTGATAGTACTTGAGAAGCTCCTCCTCTATTTTGGAGTGTTCCCTGATTAAGTTTCCCTGGATGTCCTCTAGGTGAGTGATCCTGTTGATATGCCTTATGTGCATCATGGCTCTGTGGAAAAATGTTGTATTCTTTTCCCCTTCTTTGAGCCATTGCACTCTGGATTTCTGCTTCCAAAGGATTTCCTCCTGCTTCCTTCGTTCTTCCAGTTGTGCCTGAAGCTGCTCCTCCTCCTTCATTAGTTCAACGGTTCTTTCTCCGGAGATGAAAATTTTTTGAATCTCCCCCAGTCTGCTCTCTATGGCCTTTATGCTTTGTAGTATATTACCAAAGATGTTTTTGTTCCATTGTTTTAGCCTCTGCTTGAATTTTTTTAATCTATGCTGAAACCTGTACATGCATGAACCGTGGTCTATTGCCGCTTGTTCCCACCAGGATTTGGCTAGCCGTTTAAATTCTAGGTGTGCCAGCCAAAATTTCTCGAAGTGAAAAGGCTTGTATCTGGGAGGTTCTCCCAGGTCCATTTGCAGAGCCAGGGGCCAATGGTCTGAGCCTGCTTTAGGTAGGATAAGGCTTTCCAGATGAGAGCCTGATTCCATAATTTCCTCGGTTACCAAGAAGAGATCTAGTCGGCAGGCAATGTGCTAGTTGCCTGATCTGTGATTGGACCAAGTGAAGGTGCCATTGCTATTTTCAATATCTATTAATTTTAACTGATCAATGAGATATTTAAACTTACCACTGTCTTGCTCGAGTCTTTTGATGCCTCCAGTTTTTTCCTCCAGTGTCAGGATCATGTTGAAGTCGCCTCCTAAGATCCAGTTCGGGGTTGCCACTAAGGTCTTGATCAGCTCGAGTCGATGCATGAATTTATCTTTGTCCTGGTTGTTGTGTGGCCTGTAGACATTTGTGATGGCTCCTTCCTGGTTCGTGCCCATGACCTCAAAGTGGGCAGTTATTGTACCAACTGTTGTGAAGGGTTTGCTAATAGTCACATTGGATGGGTTTCATAAGATGGCTAGGCCACCTGAAGCTCCTGTGGAGTCTGTTGTTATGGAGTTGCATTCTTGCCATATACACTGAGAGATTGTTTCAGCTTCTGCTCCTCTGCATTTGGTTTCCTGGAGCAGCAGTATGTCTGGTTTCTCTGTCATGATGCAGTCTTGGAGGATCCTTTGTTTGGATCTACCATTCAGTCCTCTGATGTTCCATGTGATGATCTTCATCATTAAGAGGGGGGAGTTGAGTGGAGGTATCCCTCCGAAAGCTTGTGTATCTGACCTGATTTTATCATGAGGTTGCTTGCTTCCTTGATTAGCTGGTGTGCCATTTTCCATCCCCGCCTTTTGTTTTCGCGAAGGACTCATTTTGTGCCAGAGTTCGAGTCCATTGCTATACCCAGGCGTGCAGTGGATCCTGCAGAGGAATTAAGAAAGACCTTGTGTACCTTGCGGAGTTGTTCTTCAGGGAGGGTCTGCAGGTCCTTTTGATTCAGAGCCTCCTCCAGCTTTTCCAGATCTATCCCTGCCAGATCCCGATCATCCAGCAACATTGGGGTATCCCCATCTCCTTCTCCTCTTTCTTTCGTGGGGGTATCGCCTGTGTGAGGATTAGGGTCGGGATTTGGGCCTTTTGTTTGCGGTTGCTGGGGATTTTTGTGCGGGTCCTGAACTTCCTCTTCCTCTGGTAGCTGCTCCAAAATCTCATAAGGGTTCTTAGTGGTCGTGGTCTACTTCTTTGATGGGTTTCTCCTTTTTGATGTTACTGTGGTGAATCCGTCCTTCTGCAGGGTTTCGGTTGCTTTTGTAGCTTGCTTGATGATGGGGCAATCTCGGTAGAGATGACCATGCTCGTGGCATCTTCTACATCTGAATAGTATATGCTCGTAGTCCAGGGTTTGTTTCCAGTCCTCATCCTGGTACTCGAGGGTTACTGCCCCATGAAGTGCTTTGGATATATTCATGTACACACAGATCCTATCATATGAGGTGTACTTTCATTGTTTTGTGGCTTCTGAGGCTTTCACATATTTTCCTAGGGTGTTTCCTATGCCCATTAGGATCTCCTCCAACCAGAACTCTTGCGGAAAGGAGTACAGGTGGATCCATACAGGGGCCATGGTGAAGTCCTCCTTGTCCGGGCTAAATCTTTCAGTCCAAAAGTGGAGGAACAGCCCTGCCGAGTTGAAGAAGTACGGCCTGTTTTCAAAGATTTTGTCTTTGTCTTCTAAATTGTATAGAATGATTGTAAAGAATCCCTTGGAGCTGAGTTGCATCTCGTAATCCCCCTTGGGATTCCACTAGTGTTTTATCCATTTGTTGAGGTCCCTTTCTGTCGGCCAAAGCCCCAGAAATTTTCCGATTAGGGCATGCTCTCTCATAAATTGTGTGTGCTCTCCAACCCGGGTTGAGCTGATGAGGTATCTCGGCGGCTTCTCCATTTGCGGGATGCATTTGTCGGGTTCCCAGCTCCATGGTGGCCTTGGTTGAGAGGTTCCTGCTTCAGTTTCCATTTCCGCTCTGAGGCTCTGTTCCCTAGCTAGGAGTTGTTCTCGCACCTGCGGCGGTGGCTCGAAGGTAGGTCGCGTTGTTCTGGCCCCTGATTTGTCATTGGCCGCTACATTGCGATATGAGGGGGGTTTCCCCCCCTCCTCTGCACCCATACCCTTGTGACAGTGGAGGCTGAATGGTCGGCTAAGGCTCTGGCTGGGTTTCACGGAGGAAGTTTGTGCTTGGTGTCTGTCAGTCTGTCTTACGAGGAGGCTAGGGTTTTGCAAACTATCCCATCCATCCACCGCGTCCGTAACATGATCAAGTCTGCTCAATTAAAAAAGTCGACTCAATTCCCTTCTACATGTTGGTTATTGTTGTGCATGGAACAGTTAAGCATTTTTTTTAAGTATATCATGAATATTGATTATTACATGTGTAGTTATTGCATTTCTTTCATGCTTATTTATTAATTAAATTCTATCCAAATTCAAAATCAGTTATTGAAGTGTGATTTGAACTAGCATGACCAACCTGCTAGTGGTTGGGTATGTTAGAGAGTGGTATCAGAGGTTCTAGTTCAAACAATGGACTGGTATGGGCTAGAATGAGTGCAAATTTGGGAAATTAACTTTCATAGACTCCGGTCTGAGTGAATTTGGGGGAAAATGGAAAAATTAGAGAGAAATTTCCTAAATTTGTGAGTAGATTCGAGTTTTAAATAACCCGGAATTATCTGAGATGTTTAATGGAGTCAATATGCAGAGTTGCAAAGCTAAAATTCAACCTGGAAGGTCAAAATTCATATTTTAATGGTTGTTGTAGCACTGGGAAGAGTTTGATTAATCGACAGTTGAAATCGCGTTATATCTTGAGATCAATGGCCTTGATTCATTTTAGCAAATTTAAAAACTTATAAAATTTTCATAGTTTGTAAATGGGGAAGATCAATGGCCAATATCTATTTTCAGTGTTGGAAAAAGAGGAAATAATTGATGGCTAGGATTCATCTTCGCATAATGGTGAAGTTAAATAATCGACGGTTGAGATTCATTTTCAGGGGTTTAGAAAATGGATCAGGTTGATGATTGAGACACATCGACAAATCTGGAAAAATTTTGTAAGATCAATGAGCAAGATCATTTTGAAGGGAAGAACGATGGCCTAGTTTCATCCGAGATTTTATCAAAATTTTATAAGTGTTGGAGCTGGCAAGATAAATGGTCGATGGTCCAATGGTTCAGTGTCAGTCAATTCAGTGAAGTGTTTTGATTGAGAAAGAGAAATTTTCAATGGTCGATGGGTCAATGGTCAGGTCAATTGATTTAGAAAAATGTTCCAAATGAGTAAGATAAATAATTTATGGTTGATGGTCTATGGTCGGGTGTTGGTCGAGTTGGAAAAGTGTCGATTCATCCAAGAGAAACGATCGATGGTTGGGCAAGGAAATAGGGTGATGATGTATCATTCCATGTCAGCATCCACATGTCATGCCACATCAGTTGTAATTCCATGTTAGAATCTATGTTTCATGCCACATCAACATCCACGTGTCATGACATGTGATCAGTAGTTGAAACATCATCCAACAGAAGCAGTCGATGGTCGATGGTAGGGTCATCCAAATTGGAGAATTTGTTTCGACAGTCAACCGAAATAGATGACAGTTGGGTCGGCCGAAACAGAGAGATTTTTTCATCCACCAATGGAAATTGCAGATGGTCGATGACCGACGATCGGTTTAGTCAGTTCAGAGATGTGTTGTAATCGGTTTCCAAGGGAACAGGAATGACAGTCGATGGTCGGGTTGATAGTTTGGGTAGTATCGACATATCAATGGATTAGATCTTGTAACACCCTCCACTAAACTGAACATCAAGAAGAAGTGAAAACAACGAATGAACCATTTGTTTTTATTAAAAGATGATTTAATTATAATAAAACTAAGTTAAAATTTTCGACATGGAATTAAAGTAAAATATCATCTACACAAACACAACTACACTAATCGATAGCTAAAGAAATCCTGACAATAATTTCAATGATTATAAAATATAATAATGTGTACCATACATTTCGTCATTTTACTTTATTTAAGTTGCGCAAATTTTGCGCCATATATTTTTTTATTTATGTCTTAACATGGGTCATATTAATATTCCAAAATTAATAAAATCATACATTTACATTCCTTTCATAAATGTAAAATAAAACATTTAATACATAATAATGAATCCATAATATATAGATCATTAATAGAAATCATGAATTCCATTATGCATTCTATTTTAGTATTACTCATAATCTATATACATAAGTATGCATAGATTAATATATATGAAAATTCTAACAATCTTGTATTGATCCAATTCTCTAAAATAAGGAAATATAGAAATTGTATTCTCAAATTCTTAATTAGTTCATTCCACTATCATTATTTCTAAATGATTCTTTAGAGAGGCAATACAAAGTTTACGCGTATTCATAAAATAAGATTACCCAATTTAGAAAGGTACCAAAGATTAAATTTGAGTCACATGTATTCAATCAAGCATAACATCTTATAACAGAACTCTGTGGAAAGTCATGTATCATTTGCATGTACCCTTAAAACAACAAGCATAATTGATCGTGACTCAAGTGGTAATTAAGCGATAAAACAAGCAACGATTGAGGTGATTTAATGATATTCTCATATTATAACACTGGCATAAGCCTGATGTTTCGGCATTAACCAACGAGATCGAAGATATACGTTATAGTTTGTATATACAAGTACACTCTTAGTATGTATCGTTAGAAATAAAAGACGATGTTGTAATTTCAATAGTGAAGAAATATTCAGAACAGAGACAAAATGGTAGTTTGCAATGGGAGCAATGATCAGTCTCAAGGGAAACGTTGTTTATAATAAGTGCCAAACATTTTCCATGTTCGTTGGTTGTTTACTACAAAATATGCATCTGAAACTCGGGGTGGGATTCCTAATACTTTGTGATAGAAAAGAAATTGAGAAATAGTCAAACATATTTCAAGAATTAGAGGAAAAGTTGGAAAATTATCGCATCGATTCCCAATGATGCCAAGGAAAATTCTAACTGACAATATTAATTATTTTCCCCTGCCGATTAGGGCTGCCCATAAATCAATTAAATGATGATCAAGAATGTGCTCGTAACTTAAAGGGTGTTGATTAAAGTTGGTTGTCATTGATGTCAACCCTTGAAGAAATCCATGTACCATAAAGGTTTGGTAATGGACCCAATATTGTTTGATGTAAATATGACTCATTACTGTCTTGTCATGGTTGATAATAAGTAGAAATGGATGAAATCCAAAGTGGTCCCCTTATGGTAAAAGCCCTCACGGGAAGACGCTTTGTGGATTGAGTTATCCTAGAAGTATGGTTAGAGAACCCATGCTTATTTGTGGAATAATGAGATGAACACCAGTTAGAGAACCCATGCTTATTTGTGGAATAATGAGATGAACACTGAATTTAAAATGAAACCATCCTGATGGATAGTGATTTCTCATGCCATTTCCGCGGGTATGTGGAACATCACATAACTCCCTCTCACGGTTAGAGAGTTATGGCCAAGGAGCAAGTTGGAGAACCGGAGGTTTGGGTAATGGAACCAAAGCTGTTTTGATGGATAAAAAGATGAGTTTTGATATATTTTCAGTAATATTATTCAATATGGATAGTGCATGTCATTCCATTTCCGGTGGTATGGAACATCACATAACCCTCATGGTTTGAGAGTTATGGCCTTAATGGGTTGAGGACCCCCATATGTCATCTAGAAGCCCCAAAAGGTCAAAGTAGTCAAAGGGTTTTAAGAGATTTTAAAAGGTAAAATAATAAAGTGAAGTGATGAGTGTACTATAACTAAAGTGAATACAAAATAAATTAATTCAATAATAAATTCAATGGAGAAATTAGAAGTGGGTTAACCCCAAAACAAGGAAAGTGGGCAAAGTGACCTAGGAAAATGTTTTAAGGAAGCTACTTGGTGAGTATATAAATAAGAGGCAAGGCTCTCTAATTTAAGACACACTTGAGAATAACACCCATAGGTGCATGAAGTAAACCAAAGGATATCTAAGCTGAATTTTGAGGAAAGTGAAGAAAAAATAAGGTTGGAATTCAAGGAAGGATAAATTCTTTGATGATGCTTCCTAAGGTATGGTTTTTTTCAAGTCATCTCACCATTTTCAAGAATAAAAAAATTTTATAGGATAATTGATAACAGAAAATTTCTATTCCATTGAGGGAAACATATCCAATTATCCGTGGTAAACATTCATCTTGTGGTTCGTTGTATTTTGGAGTTACACTCTATGGAAAATAGGGTTTGTGGCTAGTCCCCGAACTAGTCAAAAATAGGTGTTTCGGGTAAACGCTTATAATTTATTCATAACACATCCAAATTTAGTAAAGACCAAGTTGGTTATATTACAAGATTTAGTATGCTTTGTAACATTTTCATCAATTCAACAAATATTCCTTATAAACGCTTCACAAGGTCATCACTCTCAGAATGTCATAATTCAAGGTGTGTCATTTTGCCATAATCCTGGAGAGGTTCCAAGTAGTGAAACCTAGAGGGAATTGTGAAAAAACATTGGAATAACATTTTGTGTCAGCTTTGAGATCTTTATTCTTCGCTACGTGTGTACAAAAGTTGCGATTTTCATTTCAAGTTAGGGTGGTTGACTAATCCAAACTAGTCTGTGAAACTAAAGAAGTGTTTGATGAAAATGATAGTCCTACGTTGTTAAAGTTAAGGAAGGTTTACAGTATGTGATCATATACACCGTGTCTATTACATGTAGTTACAAATAATATTTGGATGATGAAATTGACGGTGGATTTGGTTGAGGTACACAAGTTGCATGGTTGAGACAAGTAGTTGATGAGTTGGCACATTACTACGAGGGGTGTAGTTGATGATGTTGGTACATATTGGTGAGTCATAGCTTTCGATGAGTACTTCTGACACATTATTGGTACATGGTTGGTTTCAATTTGTTTATGGTACAAGTTAATATTACAAATTGTTTATATAGGTTGGTGCATGGTTGATGCACTTGTTTATGGTAATGTGCTGATTGGCTGGGTGTTGAGGTGGTATAGGTTGGATGTACCTGCTGATGCATGGTTCAGTTTCATTGGTACATGTTTACAACAGTTATATCTCACAGTTGATAGTGTGACAATGGTTCCATCATTCTACTCTACTGTATGGTTGGATGTAAGGGGACTTGGTGGTTGTGTAGCCACCTTCTGCTGTAGCTCTGGAGAACATTGGGGGTTGTGGCCTCCTTCCTCGGTTGTAGCTTGAGAATTGGGAGTTGGAGCTTCCTCAGTTGTAGCCTCGAGAAACTAGGGGGTTGGAGCCTCCTTCCAGTTGCAGCTGGAAAACAAAGGAATTTGTTGCTTCCAATGAATGTAATTCTTCAATACATATAAGATAAAGCATTATGTGGTTTTCTCCCGATTTGGGTTTCCACGTAAAACACTGGTGTACTGTGTATGTGTGTGATTGTTCATTTCTTATTTCTCATTATTGGATAATAATTATACATTGATATAACACTTGGATTATTTGGAGAAAAATTATTATAATTACACTATTATTGATTCACCCCCCCTCTCAGTAATCCAACAAAGGGGTCATTGGGCCAACAGGATAACACTTGGCCACTCAAGATAGTGCAGATTTCAAAAATGTAAAACGGTGTAGGAAGAGGAGATATGCCATCGCACTACACAAATAAATCTTATACCAGAGCGGGAACAGCCCTCGAATAGTAGCTAAAAGAAGGTAAAGTGTTTCCCTCTAAAGGACTGTTGGAAAAACTCTAAGTCTCGATTTTTTGTTTGAGTTTTAAAAGATCTAGAGTACCTTAAATGTTGAAAGTTATATATTGAATCAAAATTTAATTAACCCACATATCAACAAGTGTCAAATCTTGCTAGATTCACTCAAGTGGTGCAATCAAGCATGGCATGACTACATAAATGTAGAGAGTACTAACATCAGATCTGTCAGAAAAATACTACGCCTGTAATTACAAGTCAAGGAATAAGATGGCAAGTATAAAATCCACATGCACCATCACCTTAGTAGAGGTCAACAATTGTATAAAAGACAAAACGAACAGAACAATCACTAGGCTAAGCATGGTCATATTAATCATTGGTGCATCGATGTATATGAAACTAACTCTTAACTGGACTCTATATCATCAGTGACTTTCACAAGACTACACAAGTAGATAGTTCGGATAAACATTCAAAAATAGACTATCCCATCTACTCATTATTCCTCAGAAGGAGATATTAATATGTTTAGGAGGAACAGAGTACAAATCCTGGTCGCATGACAAAATTTACATCTACAAGAACAAACATTTGTGGAGATAAACATCGACTTAGGAAAAATCTCTAGTGTCAACCTGAAGTTAGAATCCATCTAATCTCATTAACCATTTCTTTTGGTAGCTCGTTCAAAGAGGAATACTTTCAATCGCTCACTATGTTGATAGGTTTAGGGAAATTCCTCCATTCTTAAATAATAGCATATATGCAGTAATTAAATTTAGAGATAAAATCTTTTCAATGTGAAATAATTAAGGGAGGAACACTCTGGAAAATTGTTTTGGACCGGGAAAGTTTA
Organism: Picea sitchensis; assembly: GCA_010110895.2. Taxonomy (NCBI): domain Eukaryota; kingdom Viridiplantae; phylum Streptophyta; class Pinopsida; order Pinales; family Pinaceae; genus Picea; species Picea sitchensis. The sequence goes on along the minus strand of SNQJ01S0008451.1, from coordinate 195,350 downwards.
AGCTCGAATAGACTCATCAAGAAGAAAATTTTGGTTATCATAAACATATGAAACCTTCATATAAAGAATCCATCCAGCAAGTTGTTCAACCATATCAACAAATGGAAATGACAACAATACATTTGGTATTTTTTTTTTCGTTCTTCAGTTCAATTCAACATATAATACAGAAATGAAGCTTAGGAGGTAATATCAGATGCATCACATCTTACAAGGAACAAATCCATGTCAATGTTATTATGAACACTTAGAATCCAATATATATATATATATATAGAGAGAGAGAGAGAGAGAGAGAGAGAGAGAGAGATTCTTATAAATTTTACACGGAATACAACTATGCATCTTATCCTTCAAGAAATGAATCCTTGCAAATACATATATCCATAGAAGAAACAATATATGTATATATTTACAGTGTTACACTACGTTACAAAAAAACTTATGATCTATACTTGGTCGTATTACATATTTAAATATTTCTATTTATCAATAACATCAAAATGAATAAATATTGTAACCAGAGGGAGATCGATAATTGATGTTGATCACAATAGAAACTTGCACAATATCCACACCTTCGCCTAGCAATCCCAATACCTCACTGGTACCTCCTAGCCAATTCTAGGGGTCCTCTTCTTCCCCCTTATCCCCCGATATGCAAAGGGGTCACACACAAAATTTCAGATCCAAAAACTAGCTCAAGCTTGCCCTTGCAAGGAGAGGCTTCCACCTCTTGCACAAGCTTACATCCCAACTCACAAAAGTAAACTTAGTCAATTGAAATTTTAACAGCATTTCATTCATCCAACAATAGGGTAATTTCCTTCTTCCTCACCATTCCTTTTATAAGAAAATTCACCTTGACACTTTCCATCTCATGCACAATTAGCTAATTTTTAATGATTAAATTAAAGATTATTCACCCCCAACACATGTCACACTTTCCCCAAATTTCACATGTTTAATCCTTTTTAATTTAAATAATTATGCATTTTGCCTCACACTCCTTAATTAGTTCCTAGATTTTCTCCTAGTTGTCCCTTAGTTCCCCAATTTCTCTTTTATTGTGTCTCCTAACTAATTTACAGTTGGAGTTTGATTAGGACTCTTCTCTTAGTTAGGCTTTAGAGTCTAGATTGAATTAGGATTATATCTCTATGTTGACTACCCATTCTCTCATGAATTAATTTTATATTTATTTAGAAAAAAAAAATTATTAATTTCATGCACACACATTGTGCACATGCCTTAATGTTATTTTTCTTCTCCCTTTACTAGTGTTATTATTAGAAATTCCCTTAACCCATTTTATAAATCTATTTAGTCAAACACCTAAACTTAGATTTCATTATGTTCCCAGTTTATAAATTCGTATTGATTTATATTCTCTTTTCTATCAGTTTTAAGTATTCATTTTATTTTTCTAAGGTATTTTATATTTTAATTGACTCATAATTTATTCTTGCGACGTGCTCTTCAAGACCCGCCTCCATTCTCCAAGGGTGCCACTCGTCATTTAGACATAGTTTGGAAGTTATTTGAATCTTGAAGTCAATACTCCACTTGTCGACCTTGTGTGAGACTAAGGGTTTACCGAGGAATAAGGAATCCTCCTTATTGTGCACTCCTCAGAAATCCTCGTGAGAAACTGTCTAAATCTACCCTCATGGCATCATGAACCTCTTAGGAAAAAGGTATTCATTAACCTTTAGTTTAGGTCACGATGGGAGTGTTATTAGGATGTGACATAGATGTTTCCACACCTCTCCCTCATCCATCTAATATCAGTGTATGACCCCTTTACTCCATATGTGAGTCAGATTAGCAAGCGTCACCATGGTTGCATCCACTGAAAAAGATAACATTAATAACTCATATACATGAAATCCATAAGTTAATCATCATCATAACACATGTGTAAATAAAACAAGTGCTCATAATCAAAGTCAATAGTCCACTCCCTGACTCAATCTGGAGTCAAAGGAAGTTTGTCGACGCCATGAGCATCTTCATCATGCCATGCTTCCTGCACACTCAGGAAACCTCATCATAATATTTGTCAATGCTATACATCAATATAATACATATAAAATTTCTATACTCAATCATATCATAGCCTCATAAACCAAAACAGATAATCATAGTGTACCATGTTTAATCGGATCACTTGCATGTGAGTGTCCTCAAAGAATAAAAAGTTTTATGAAAATGTAATCAATGGAACTGGATGTTACATACGCCCACTATTATTTTAAACCTCATCCCAAAGTTTGTACAATCTAACAATAAAAACAATAAATATAGTTGCTACTAATATATATATCAAACTATCAAAATAAATAAAGAAATTGTCGACACATCTCATATCCTTCCTCCCATGTAGCAGAATGTGGACTATAACTATTCCACTGGACCTTGACTTAATCGATTATTTGACATCGTAGTTTTCAAGTGCGATGGTCCAGTATGAAAATTAGCTCCGCTATGAAAGAACACTCATCCGATACCTGCAATGAACTCAAGTCAATAACATGTGACAGATCTGAAATACAATGATGTAAAACTGAAACATGAAACACATTGTGCATATGCCTCAAAGAATCAGGTAAGGCTAGTCGATAATCCATGGGTCCTTTCTTTGCTACAACATTGAAAGGTCCCAAAAACCTTTGAGAGACTTTAGCACCCTTTCCAAACTTAATCAAACTCTTAAGTGGCTTCACCTGCAATAACACTTTATCACCAATCTCATAACTTTGATTTGTATGTTGTGCATATGCATAACTCTTTTGTCGGTCTTGTGCTTCCTTAATCCTTTTCCTTATGGATTTCATCTTATCTTCCCTCTCCCGAATCACTTCTGGTCTCACCAGGACCCTATCCTTTAGTTGATCCCAGCTCAAAGGTGTCCTACAAAGTCGTCCATAGAGAAACTCAAAAGGTGTCATCTTTATCGTACTCTGATAACTATTGTTGTACGTAAATTCTACCAATGTTAAAATTTCTTCCCATCATTTATGTTGATCCATCACATACATTCAAAGCATATCCTATATAATTTGATTTGTTCTTTCAATTTTTTCATTTGTTTCGAGGTGATATGTTGTACTAAAATTCAATTGTGTTCCCAAAGCCTCTTGGAAATTAGTCCAAAAACATCCAGTGAATATTGATCCTCTATCATATATTATCTTCCTTGGTACACCATGCAATCTTACAATTTTGTTAACAAAATTTTATTTATTTCTGGTGCTTTATATGTCATACGAACTGGTATAAAATGCACACTCTTCGTCAAAGTGTCGATGACTACAAATATAGAATTGTGTCTCCTTGTCATCAATGGAAATCCAACAATAAAATCCATCGATATAACTTCCCATTTCGATTCAGGAATCGCATGTGGATGTAATAATACCATTGGATGTCTATGTTCAGACTTCACTTGTTGACACTCAAAACATCTCACCACATAGTTAACTATATCAATTTTCATTCCCTTCCAAAATAATAAAGGTTTAAGTTATGCCTTCATCTTCGTGACTCCAAGATAAGCCATATACACTACTCGATGAGCTTCGTTCAAAATTAAATTTCTCAATTCCTCATTTGATGGTACATATATTCTGCCATTATACCTTAGAAACCCATCATTGTCCAAATAATATCCCTCATATATAGGTATCATCATGGTATCTTGTACAATATTTCCTTTTACTTCCATGTACCAGTCGTCATCAATGTGTAATGCCAAAATCTGTTCTCGAAGATTCATCTTAAGGGGTATTACTCAGAAAATATGAGGTCTCCAAATCAATGCATCTGCTACTCTGTTAACCATTCATTGTGATCTAAAAATGATACTCACTTAAAATTTATGACCAACATCTTTGTCATGCATTCAAGTCACTCTGAGTAAAAACTTGTTGTAATCTGCTATGATCATTTTTCAACTCGAATTTCTATCCAATAAGATAGTGTCTCCAAACTCGCAAGGCATAAACAATTGCTAATAATTCCAAATCATGTGTTGTGTAATTCTCTTCATGCCTTCTTATTTTCCTTGAAATATACTTGATAACTCATCCTTGTTGCATTAATACTCCACCCAATTCTTCCTTGAATGTGTTGGTGCATACCAAGAATTCTTTGTCCATGTCCGGAACTTTCAGTATTGGTGTTTTTTTAATAGTTCTTTAAGATTCTGAAATGCTTATGTGCACTTCTCTGACCATACAAATTTCTTGTTCTTATTTTTCAGTTCCGTAATTGGATTTTCTATTTTTAAAAAACATTCGACGAAATGTCGATAGTAACCTGCTAATCCCATAAAAATGTGTACCTCTTGTATGTTTGTCGATGTTTTCCATTCCATAAACACTTCTACCTTCGTTGGATCCACAGTGATACATTCTCCAAAAATAATATGTCCCAAATAGTGAATCTTCGTCTAGTAAAAAGAACACTTCAACAACTTTCTATACAACTTGTTTTCTCTTAAAAACTGTAAAATTAATCTCAAATATTCATCATGCTCTTCTTTTTTCTGAGGGTAAATTAGTATATCATCAATAAATACTTGTACAAAATGTTCCAAGTACTTGTGGAATACCCCATTCATTAAACTCATGAAAACACCGAGGGCATTTGTCAATCCAAACAGTAATACAATAAATTTATAATGTATGAATCTTCTTTTAAACGTCGTTTTAGGAGTGTCTTCATATTTAATTCATAATTGATGGTACCCCAATCTAAAATCAATCTTTGAAAACACTATCGCTCCCTTCATTTGATCAAATAAGTCATCAATTCTCAGTAACAGGTATTGATTCTTGATCGTGGCTTTGTTTAATTGACGATTGTCAATGCAAAGCCTCCACGATCTGTCCTTCTTTCTTACAATAATTATTTGTGCACCCAACGGTGATACGCTTGGACCTATAACTCCCAAATCCTACAACTCCTTCAATTTCATCTTTAACTCTTGCAATTAAGGTGTCGACATTCGATATGGCGTTCTAGCAATTGGTTCTATTCCAAATTTTAGATCTATAGTAAATTACAATTCTCTATTTGGCAGTAAACATGGTAGTTCTTCAGGAAAAACATCGACAAACTTTGATACTACTGGGAATTCTTCCAATATTTCCATGTCATCCTTTTCATTAAGCGCTAATATGGCATACAACTTACATCCCTCGTGCATATTTTTTTGTAATTGTAGGGAAGAAATAAATCTTAGTGATACTCCTTGGTTTCTTCCTACAATTACTCTACTCTTTCCCAAATCATAAACTAATCTTAATCTCTTTGTCTTGTAGTTAAGTATCGCATTGTTCGATTCTAACCAATCCATTTCAATCATAATGTTGTAGGATCCCAAGGTTGTGACATAAAGGTTTACATTTGCAACGAAATCACCCAAGTTAATGTTACAATCCTTAATCTTTCCTCCAACTTTTTTCTTGGAACCATATGTCATTTCTACATATCTAAACTCATCTTGTTCGACTTCCTTCACCTTAATTATTTTAAGCACAACACTAGATATAAAAATCTCAGTAGCTCCTGGAACTATCAAAACATTAAATTGTTGATCTACTATCATACATGAATTCTTGAGCACTGTAGACTAATGCTTGGCCTGGTGGTTATTTATTTTTGTATGAATCCTATGGGTCTTGCCAAAATATCCCATTGTCGTCTGTCATGATGATCCAGCAACTCTTGCCTTCTCAATAGGTAAATCTCTCTGATAGTGGCGCTCTCCACATTTCCAACATCCATTCTTAGGGTTTGTTCTCCTAGTTCCAGTGGAAGGATCTGTTGTTCTAGGGTTTTGAGGCCCTAATCTATTCTGATGAACAGATTTATATTGTTTTTGTTGTTGAGGATGACATGGTTGTTGTTGCGGTGGTTCTCTATATGGATTCCTCTTATGGGTATCTTGTCTATGCGTAGAAAATATAGGTCCTTTGGCTATATCACGATGCCCATAAGTCTATCTAATGGGTGTCTACTGCTACGGTTCTCTAAGTGGTGTTTGTCCTATCTTCCTGGAAGGAGTCCTACCTTGACCCCCATTGTTCAACTTTTCTTTAGCTATAAATATTTATGTATTGCATCGTGCAAGGTCTGAGCCATCAAAATCCTTACCTTGGCACCAATTTTGTAGTTGAGATTGAACACAAACTTGTTCACCTTCAACATTTTAGTGTTCAAGTGCAGAGAATATCTAAGCAACTCCATAAATCTATCCTCATACCCAGGTTTTTTATGACTTCCCTATTGTAAAGCATTGAATTCATTAAGTTGGCACTCAATGAACTCATCATAAAGGTACCTCTCACGGAATTGTTCCTCAAACAATTCCCAAGACACGTATTCAACGGCCATATTCATTTATGGAAAGAATGTCTTCCACCAAAGAAGCACACTCCCTTTCACTTGGAATATTGTCTGATGCAGGAGCATCAGCAGTCAGCACAGCAGTGCACTAGGAGGGAGAAAATCCCAAGGAGAGAGAAGCGGCAGCCTTCTCATTTTGAGTTTAAATCTAAAATTTAATATAATTAAATATTGTAAGGCTCGAGGAGGGCTGAGACATTGTATTGTGGAAGGTTGCATGTAAGTCTCCTTTAATGGATGACAGGTAGATGAATCTAGTTCTGATTCGGACTAGATGTAAATTAAATGTAATTTAATGTAAGTAGGTGTAGGAAGGCTCGAGAAGCCCTTCTTTTGTAAAAATATATATGTATTGAGATAGAGGCATTAGAAGAAGAGAATCTGAGAAGATTAGAGAAGCTCGAGAGAAGAGCAAGAGAAGAGAGGAGAGGAGAGGAAGAATTGAGAATATGTTGCAGTCCAGTCCTGTAACCTATTGTACAAAGAATTCATATTTAATAAAAAGGCAGATTTCCCTGCATATGAGTCTATGTGTGTGTATTATGTGAATGAGCATGTGTTTAATGTTTGTTTTCTGAATATGTATTAGGTATGTTTATGAATTTCATGAATGTGTGGATCATTCCCTTTGCAGGAATATATAGACTTCCCTATCTGTGTGAGTTTGTGAGTGTTATGGGCTCCCAATACTAGTGAAAGGAGTGCATGTTAGAGTTGTTATAAAAATATGAGAAGCAAGCGCAAGGTGTGTGAAAAAACTCATTCATGAGTTTTGTGACGAGCATGACAGGTGGGCACACCAGAACAGGTCATAATCTCATAAGGGATAATGCAAAGAGTGCACAGAGCGAGCGAAAGGAGTGCACCTACACTCGGAGAAGTGTAAAATATCAAGGGAAGGTTAGTGCAAGTGTGCACATATTAAGCACAAGGAGTGCGCAGGTGATCCAGAATTGGATCTCAGGACCAAAATGGGTCCAAGAAGGCCTAAAAATAAAAGTTCTCAAAATGGATTCAAAACAGAGATGTGCATAGGCCTCGTCGATACGAACCCAATGCAAATTGAATAGGATCAAACAGACGTTGTATGACCAATATATCGCAGTCTATTCATTTGGCCAAATAGGCAAAAAAATGTTGACTATACAGTCCATACAGTCCGTACAGTGCCATGTGGTAGCTGACTATACATGTCGTACGTTCATATAGTTGATGTGGTAGGGTGAGTTGGGATGCTAACATGGATAGGTTGTTAACTGGGAAAGTACAGATGGACAAGTCGGGGAGTGACACATGTCACCACCACAAGGGTGACAAATGGTACGGTCATACGGCTGACGTGGAAGGTCCGTACATTCGTACAACACATGGAAGATGTGGCAGGTATAGTGGCATGTTACAGGGCAGACATGTGGAAGATGTGGAAAAATGGTGTTTGGACACGTGGCATCGGTTTGGGGAAATGTGAAGGTTCCACGTGGCCCAGTCCTGGGCTGCCACATGGTGCCCCTCTAATGGTCGCAGTTTTTGGAAAACTTTTGTTTGGATCTACGAGATTCGAACCCGTGACCTCTGTTCTAGGGAAACGACTTGGCAGGCTCGGGCTAGCCAGCCTGCCCATGATAGTTCTTGTTAACTATAGTCTGCAAGTTATATTTAAGGTGATATGTGGGTTCGGGTAGAGGAGAATAGGATTGGGGCCTAGCCCCCAGCCCCGGTCACAACACATATTCACATGACCCCACTCCTTTGTATTGTATGTTGGCATGAGGATAAGTGGATCCAGCCCCCGGTTTCAGTGTATCCCATATGACTCGGACCTATACACTTGGCGCGGGAGATAAGGGGTTAGCCTTGGTCGGTCAGGCTAGCCCGTCGACCAGGGGGCATAACCATTGGCTACACCGTCAGGGGCCATCTACAACTGATATTTGCGCGTGGAGCATAGCCCGAGGGTCATATGGCCACTACATATAACCAGGAGCTAGGAATCCAGGAGGGGACCAGTGCACAAGCCTTAGCGCTTGGGACACATAGAAGCGCCTAAGTGACCAGGAGCTAGCGAAAAATGGGTTGTGTCTATATATTGCCCAAAAGTGGGTTTTTCAACATTGTATTATGATTTTTTAGTGATTTTCTCAACAATTTTGAGATATTTTGGCTAATATTGGGGATATTGGGCCCTTTTTGGGGCCAGATCTTGGGGAGAAGTTGGGAGTTTGTTAACCAATTTAATCTTGTATAAACCAGAGGTTCTTGAATCCTGGAGAGGGAGATTTAGAGTAGATAAATGTTGAACATTTGTTGAGGTAAAGCCATTTTTATGAAGGGAAGCCATTGAGGTGAGCACCTTTGCGGACCATTTGTGGGAGATTTGTTCATCTGATTTCAGTGCCATCAGTTTTTTTGGGTTCTAGAGATCCAGTAGAACAAGACTAGATCAGTTTGTAACCTTTTTGGCACTATTATGATGTAATTTTAAATCTTTGAACAGAAATAAGAAAGCCTCACCCACTGAGACAAAGGCCTTGAGACGTAGGCGAGATTTCCGAACTCCGTTATCAACTTCTCTTGTTATGGTTTGTTGTTACTTTATGTTATTTCCAGATCTGTATATGTTTATATGGATGTTATGTTTCTTCATTAAATCTTCCTCTTTCATCAATTCTTAAATGGTAATTTAACGCATGCAAAAATACTTAACCATTGTCATTTAAAAGATCTTTTTGGATCAAGTGGTGTTAGAGCTAGATGACGGTTGGTTTTTGAGTTTGCATGATTACTAGGGAAAAGTTGAAACATGGTGAAAGAGATCTTGTTGAAGAGAATCCATTGATTGGATTAAGAAAAAGAACTTCTCACAGTGAGAAGATGGCATCGGAAGAGGGACTTTCTCATGATGAGAAAGAGTTTCGAAAAACTTTCTTCACCATGTCAGAGATGATGAAGGTTTTGTATGAGGATTACTTGGAACAGAAGAGACCAAATCTAGGTGAATCTTCAAAGGTAAAAAGTGAAGAAGGAGAGGATCCTCCTCAAATTCCTCCTTCACCTCATTCTTCTCCATAATCTTCTTCTTCTTCAAATTCAAGTTCTAAATCTACTCCAAGAAAACATGTCCATAAACATAAACATGATATGCCTATACTTAAGCTTGATGTTAAATTCGAATTACCCATGTATTATGGTGAAGTCAATGCAGAGAGACTTGATAATTGGGTCAGACATATGGAGGTTTATTGCAGTTTGCAGCAAATCAAGGATGAGGCAACTCAGATCAAGTTGGCATCACTTCGACTTGCAGGCACAGCACTCATCTGGTGGAAAAGCAAGTTGCAAAATGTCACGCAACAAGTGGGTAATGTATTTCCATCATGGAAAAGTTTTATTTATACACTTAGAAAGAAATTATATCCTTTGGGTTATAAAGAGAAAGATTTAATTGAATGGAAAGGTCTTAAACTAAGAAAAGGACAAACAATGCAAGAATACACATATGGTTTTCATAAGATGGCATTGATGTTAGATATTCCTTAAAATACCCAAGAAACTCTTATGAAGTATATAGGAGGTTTACCTGCACACATTCATAACATTGTATTTATGTTTGGACCTACTAATCTTGATGAGGTTTTGGTTCAAGCAACATACATCGAGGCAGGGAAAACATGAGTTGGTGTATCAGGGGAATCATCTTCGATAAAAGAGGACAAAAGGAAGTGGAATGGAAAGAAGGAAAATTCAGTGGCAAGAAAGGAAGAGAATCCCTCTTGCAAGCATTGCAAGAAAGAAGGGAATGATGAGAACCATTGTTGGAAATTGCATCCTGAGAAGAGACCGAAGTGGTTCAAAGAAAAGAAAGGGAGGCAAATAGTTGCAGCAACAACATGACCAACAGACTTGGGATCGTATTCAGGTGATGAATCTAAAGTGTCATTGGTTGGTTTGGCAGGTAAAATTGGTGTGGATTTGATTATAGAAGTAAATTGTTTCACATAAGGATCATAATGAGACATACTAAGGTCGACACATTGATAGATAGTGGATCTCAATCTAACTTGATTTAAGAGGAAATGGTTAAGAAATTGGGATTAAACACTCAGATGCATCATAATCCTTACACACTTAAATGGATACTCAACAATCATCAATTGCACATAAAAAAGAAATGCACATTAAAGTTTGCAATTTCATCTAAGTTTGTGGACGAGGTAACATGTGATGTGGTTCCACTCAATGAATGTGGAATGGTCTTAGGAATTCCTTACTTGTATGATCATAAAGAAATCTTATACATGGAAAAGAATCAATATCACTTAATCAAAGAAGGCAAAGAATATGTGGTTCATGCTCATCATTTAAAGGAAAATAAATATCTTCAAAAAATGGAACAATTAAGAAAGGTGGCTCATGCAAGAAACACACCTATAATTGTTTCAAAACAAGTAATCGATCTTAAGCAAGAACAAGAGATGATCGTAGAATGGAAGGTCAATCACACTTTGCTTCAAGATCAGCTAATGTCGTGCAAATATTAAAAACATATTAGCTAATTTGCAGTCATATTTCTGATGTTATCATTAGTAATTTTGTCAACATAGATGATAGTGGCTTCAGTAAGATGTGACAGGGTGAAAATGGATAGCAATATGTTGTCAGTTATCATGATTGTTTTACAATTGATCTTGATGAGATAGGTACATAGGACAGAGTTTAAAGAAAGGGGAAAAATCAGGTGGCCTATCCCACACTTGATGACTAGTCGGTAACCTTTTGGAGGACCAAAAGGTCTTTAGTGGGGAGGTGTGATCCAGAATTAGATCTCGAGACCAAAATGGGTCCAGAAAGGCCTAAAAATAAAAGTTCTCAGAATGGCTTCAAAACGGACGTGTGTGTAGGTATTGTTGATAAAAACCCAACGCAACTTGAATGAGCTCAAACGGACATTGTATGACCACAATATCATGATTTGTTCATTTTGCCAAACAGGCAAAACAATGTTGACTATACAGTCCGTACATTGCCATGTGGCAGATGAATGTAGAGGTCGTATGGTCGTATAGCTAATGTGTCAAGGTGAATTGGCATGTTGATGTGGATAGGTTGCTGAATGGGCAAGTATAGGTGGACAAGTCAGGGAGTGATACATGTCACCACTGCAAGGGTGACACATGGCACGTCCGTACGGCTTATGTGGCGGGTCATACATCCGTATGACACATGGAATATGTGGTAGGTATAGTTGCATGTGATAGGGAAGACATGTGGAAGATGTGGAAAAATGGTGTTTGGACACATGGCATCGGTTTGGGTGAATGTGAAGGTGCCACGTGGACCAATCCTAGGCTGCCACGTGGCACCCCTCTATTGGTCGCAGTGTTTGGCAAACTTTTGTTTGGGTCTACGAGATTCGAACCCATGACCTCTGGTCCGGGGAAACAACTTGGCAGGGTTGGGTTGGCCAGCCCGCCTGTGATATTTCTTGTTAACTATAGTCCGCAAGTTATATTTAAGGTGATATGTGGGTTCGGGTAGAGGAGAATATGGTTGGGGCATAGCCCCTAGCCCCAGTCGTAACACATATGCACATGACCCCAATCCTTTGTATTGTATGTTGGCACGAGGATATGTGGATCCAGCCCTCGATTTCTCTGTATCCCATATGACTCGGACTTATACACTTGGCATGGGAGATAAGGGGTTATCCTCGGTTGGTTGGGCTAGCCCACTGACTAGGGGGCGTAACCATGGGCTACACCGTCGGGGGCTATCTACAACTATATTTGTGCGTGGAGCATAGCCCGAGGGCCATATGGCCACTGCATATAACCAGGAGTCAGGAATCCAGGAGAGGGGCAGTGCACAAGACTTAGCGCTTGGGCCACATGGAGGTGCCCAAGTGACCAGGATCCAGTGAAAAAGGGGTTGCGCCTGTATATTACCCAAAAGTGGGTTTTTAAACATTGTATTATGATTTTTTAGTGATTTTCTCAGCAGTTTTGAGAGATTTTGGCTAATATTGGGGGATATTGGGCCCTTTTTGGGGCCAAATCTTGGGGAGAAGTTGGGAGTTTGTTAACCACTTCAATCCTATATAAACCAGAGATTCTTGAATCCTGGAGAGGGAGATTCATAGCAGAGAAATGTTGAAGATTTATTGAGGCAAAGCCATTTTTACGCAGGGAAGCCATTGAGGAGAGCACCTTTGCGAGCCATTTCTGGGATCTTCGTTCATCCGATTCCAGTGTCGTCAGTTTTGTTGGGTTCTAGAGATCTGGTAGAACAAGTCCATATCAGTTTGTAACCTTTTTGGCATTGTTATGATGTACTTTTAAAGCTTTGAACAGAAATAAGAAATCCTCACCCACTGAGACAAAGGCCCAGAGACGTAGGTGAGATTGTCGAACTCCGTTATCAACTTCTCTTGTTATGGTTTGTTGTTTATTTATGTTATTTTCCATATCTGTATATGTTTATATGGATGCTATGTTTCTTAATTAAATATTCCTCTTTCATCAATTCCTAAATGGTAATTTAACGCATGAAAAAATACTTAACCATTGTCATTTAAAATATCTTTTTGAATCAGCAAGTGAGTCTTTCAAGTCAAAGACTCAGGAGGCAAGTGCAAGGAGTGCACAAAACCAAAAAAAATTCTAAGTGTTGGTCAAGCTCAGGAGGAAGAGCACGGAGTGATAGGAGGTAACAAGAAGTAATCTAAAGGAACAAAAATTTGAGACCCTTTGAATTTGAATAACTTCAAGCTCAAGAGAAATAGCGCAAGTGTGCGCCAGAGGATAGTCCAAGTTCTAGACTTTGAATAAGTGTAAGGTGTGTGCATGAGAATTCTTTAAGTCTCATAATTAGTAGGAGAGACAGTGTAAGTGTGCGCAGGGCCTATGCAGGGAGTGCAGAAGGTGGGAACTTTCTAAATTTCTAGACTGCAGAGAGTAGCTAGAAGAGTGTAGGTGACTTATTTAAGTCACAGAGCTCAAGAGGGAAGCACAAAAGGTGCACAAAGACTTAGGTCCTTTGACTAGAAAGATCTCAGAAGAGGAAGTGCAAGGCATGCACCAAAGGTTCAAGTCACCCAAATGAAAACTCTCAAGGAGGGATAGCAAGGTAAGTCCCCAAGGAAAAGAGAAAACTCTTTGTTTGAAAGAGAATGGATGAGATATGTTTGGGAGAAGATATATCCTTCACATCCATTAGATCTGGAGAAGGTGTGTGGTCGTTAAGCTTCGAAGTCCTTCAGACTTCTTTGCTTCAGCAGTTTTTAGGAATTTGTTGTGAAAGTGGCTGAAGGCCCAAAGCTCTGAAGCCCTAAATTAAATCTACATCGTATATCACTAGGAGGAGTACGAGTCGTTGGATCAGTCATGGAGCATAGATCTAGGCATTCATATGAATCCCAAGCAGGAGGAGAAGCATCTTGGAGGATATCATATCCCAATCATCGGATATGTGCAAAGGTGAGCGTGAGTCATAAGATCTCATCGTTCAGAAGTTCAGTGATCCAGAGGATCACAGGTAAAAAGGGATTTAGTGTGAAATTCCCCAAAGTCTTGAAGCCCGTAGTAAATCTAGGTCATTCGTTGATGGGGACATGTGGACTGTAGATCTGAGCCCTTCACCCATTTGGGGTTTGGCAGTTTGAAGGTTTGGTGGTGATCAGCAACAAGAACTCTTGAAACCTGGAGTTCTAAAGTAGATCAGAGCCATTGGTTGTCAGAGAAGTGTGGACCGTTGATTCAGGAACCCTATGGGAATTCACCAATTTGGTGTTTGGGAGGATTGTGGTATTGTGTTGTAAGAGTTTCTGAAGCCCGAAGCTCTGGAGCCAGAGAGTGTCGGACTAGTGTGGCAGTTCAGGGTTTGGGTGATTTGTGTTGTTTCATGGTCAGGTCTTCCAAAGCCCAAATCTCCAGAGTGTCGGAGTCATATATAAGTGTATATTCGAGAATTTGCTTCTTCGGAGTTTGGTTGAATCAGTGTATATTGAGAGCAGAACCTCTGAAGATCGGAGTAGCGAAGTGCTTGTTGGTTTTATTTTGGGCTAACCCAGGCTCTAACTACAGGATTACCAACTCCCCTTCTGCCATCATCCCTTCTAGATACCAGAAGGTAACACAACGCATAGAGTGCACTATGCAGTCTCACATGAGATGGCTTCTATGGGTGGTCGTAGGACTCAGATATCTTCAACCTTGGGATGGGATGTGTTTCTCTCTCAGAGGCATTAGACCCACTCAACTACTAACCCTCGAATACCCATATATTATTCTAACTCTAACTCTTACCATTGACACAGTATATGACCAATGGACTTCACTATGCATTATAACTGCATGCATTCCATGATAAGTATTCATCTATTGTACAATAAGCTTCAGATCTACACGCTAGCTATAACCTTCATTTTACTAGAGCTATTTTGCAGATTCCATTAGTTCATTCTTAGTGAGTAGTGTTATTTCCTTTATCATTTAACATGTTCATTATAAACTTACTAAAGTAAATAAAATCAGAAACATTGCATACATTCACACAAAACACATATATTTCGTGGTCCACCCCCCCTGGGGCTACATCCACAAATATTTGTCACGTTGGCTCTTTATTCATATTCTTTCAAAATCTAGTGGTGTGCACTGTACATTTATTCCTTCATTACATTTGATCTCCACAGACTGAAATATCTCTCACAACTCTGAGAACTTTTCACCAGTCTACTAACAGATTGTCTGAAATGGCTAACTCACTAACAAAAAGGACCAACATCTCATCATCCTAATACATTCTACTTATACAAAAATTGGGACAAAGCCTTTACAAAAACCCTAACCCTAAGCGGATTAGGTATTTCTACTTTCTTCTTGACTTAATCTCAGCTAGTCCTCGATCCAACCATTTCTCTAAGTCGATGCTTGTCCACTTTCCAACTGCTCTGCAGTAGTTTGTCCACATTGTAACTACTTTTCTCAATGCTGATTTTCCTCTTTTTCATCATTGATTTTCCTCTTTTCCAACGTTGTTTTTCCTCTGTTTCGAGCATGCTCCCCTATTTTCTGGTGCTACTTTCATTCCTTCAAAACTTCCTTGATTCTCCCCAAAATTTGCCTGTGCCAACCGGCCCCCAACACTAACATCATGAATCGTCCTGAGTCATTCACAGACTCTTTCATCCTTTACTGCTTGTGTCAGTTCTTCATACATCTATGCTATATGTTGGCATTGCTCCTTATCCTGGTTTCTCTTCTCCATCATGGCTTCCACCACCTGCACGGTGACTGGAGGCTTCAATATTTCTCCTCCCGCCAAGCCTATTTGTTCCACCCTTGTCTTTGTTTTGTCGATATCCATGACGAGTTGTTCTGCCTTGTCCTACAGAGGCTCCAACTGAACCTATCTTGCAATTTTTTGCGCCTGCACTGCTTTCTCCTCTACTTGTAGACTCTTCATTTCTGAAGTTGTCTTATTTTTTTCTAGCAGTGAAATTGTCTTTTGTCGTTGTTTTAAGTCTGCCATTATTGCATGTACCTTTTCTTCCCTTTATTCCATGTCTTGTAGGTCTTGCAAGCTTCTATCTTCTAAGATCTATTTCCACAGTTGGCAACTTTTTTCGAACAGCTATGTCATCCTATGTATGGATTGCGCTATAATTTTTCATAGATTCAGTTGCATCTTGTTCTCGTTGTGCTCTTACTTATAGAGGAGTAGTGGGTACTACGCACTCCTCAAACTCCTTTATATGGTCCTTGTAATGCTCCAAGGCCTATGTTATTTTCCTCATTTTCTCTTCAATAGAGACTCCCTCTAAGTCTGTGTTGTCTGGGATGGTTTGAAATACTGCACCTATATACTTCTCCATCTCTTCTACTTTTTGTTTCTCTATATTCTTTATCTGCCCTTCTTGGCTAATTGCTTCCTTCAGTGTGATCTTCTCCTCCTGCAAAATTTGTAGATTCGTCGCATCAGACCTTTCCCTAGACCAAATTTCATGTGCGACACTTATTTGTAATTTATAGAGCACATTCTTTGGGATCTTGGGAAACTCCAAGTCCAATGTCTCCATGTCCTTTAGGGGATTCTATGTTGTCACCTCATCGATGAACAACATCTCAGGGGTGATGATAAAATTGGTGCTCCCCTACGTTGTAATTTGCAGTGTTTCTCCAACAGGCACTCCTTCCTTCATTTTTGTTGGTTGGTATTTCAATGATTGCTCTGCTCTGATCCTCAACTTCTCCAACGTCATTTTCACTTCCTGTATTTTTTTCCAGAATCAAAGCATTGTGGTTCTCCGCATTCTCCCACACCTCTGACAGTCGATCTTCCACTGTCATGGCTATTAGTTCCACATCATTTGTTGTCAGTGATGTTTCCAGTGGTTTTTTGTGGGCCTTCGCCTTTTTCCTGGAGCCACTTGATTGCTCCCATGTTCTCTTCCTTTGGGAGTCTGATGTCTCATATGCCTCTGGCATCTGGGTATAAATGCATGTATCCTACCCAATTTCTTCCTCCATGGGTATTTCATGTGTCTCTTCCCTTTCCTCTCTTGCACGCACATGTTTTGTTGTTTGTCTTGGTGCCTATTATGTGCACGGTGGATCTCGTGTAGGACCACGCTATGATTTCTTTTATGTCCTTATTTTCTTTTGTATGGGTTTTCTTCCCCCCACTTGGCCTTGTGTGGCATTCTTCTTTTTGCTTGCACTCTTTTTTCATGTCTGTTGTGTAGGGACTATTCTGTCCTGCATCTGATTCTATCCTTCTGGCACTGTCCTTGGGATTGTTGATGCTTTCCATTCCTCAGGCCACTCCTGGACCTCCATTTGTATACCCTGCGTCGTGACGCAATAGCTCAACTGTAGCCACTCCTTAGTTCAATCCTTCTTCATCTGTACCCACATGTTGTGGCGTGATGCTTGAAAATTTGATATCTGTCCAAATTCTTGGATAGTCTCTAGGGAAATCCTCCATGTGTCATCTACACAGTTCTAGATCTCCAACAAGTATTGAGAGAATACATTGTTGTTTATTTTCTTCGCCTTTGGGTCTGTTGTGATTCTAAGAGACATGTAGAGGGGATGTGCCACACTTTCCTATTCTCTGTAAGAACATATTTTACATTGATTCTTTCCATCCTACAAGTGCAATGAGGATGAGTAACCACGATTAGTGGAACTCAGAGCCCCAATCCTGTCTGTCCTCGAAATCCTCCAAGAAATAATTTTGTAGATAAAGGGCCCAACTCATCGAACACCCCTTCGTGCATTGTGCTACATCTGCTACCACTCCTACTGGTACTTCCTCCTTTCTACACTTTCACATTAAGGTGCACGCTAACATCCTTGTAGCAAATCTCATCGCATGATCAATTATGTCACTAATCCTGATTCCCCTATTTCCTCTCTTTGTGCCATAATTTTCCTTGATTTCGTTGGAGATGGATGTCACTTTGGTTTTATCCTCTACATATTTCTTTGGCTTCTCTCCATCTGTGGGTAGGCCAGTGATGGTTGTGATCAAGTCCACATTGATAGGAACTAGCCTATCCATCCACAAAAATCCTCCATGCACCCTTGCTAGGAGTCGCTTCACACATCCATTGATGTGTTTACCACGCCCAAAGTGCGGTATATCCATAAAATTCATGATCCCTATATTGTAGAGCCCCAGGATCCACTACACAAGCTCGAACAGTGGCGTGCCTAATGGGCTCTCTCCTCTACTCTCCATGTAGTTATGTTGCACCAAGTCTGGGAATTTAATTGTGTCATTCACATCATGATCGGAGCATTTGATAAGATCTACTCCTCCCACCATCTCATCATTTGTCTTTACTCCCTTTGTGATTTTTGGCATCACTATTTCCAATTTCTCCTGTGTGTGTGATATTCCTTGCACACTGCTCTCCGCTCGCGCCTTCTTCTTTCCTTGTAGGGATGACACCCCGACCTCTAGTATGCCCTGGTGCTCTGTTTCATGCTCTTCTTATGGATCTAGGCCCTATCGCATTGAATCCATGGCATGTTCACCCCGTTGTGGCCCTTTTCCTCTGGACGCATCAAATTATGTCATTTCCATGTCCTCTTCTGGCTACCTGGCCTCCTGTGAAGCATTTCATTCCTCCTCAACTTGCATGGTGTGTGGATCATATTCCAACATATGGATCTCATCCACATCCATGAATGTGGGAATCTCATGCATCCCTATTTGTGTCACCTGAGCACTACTTCTCATGTTTCTCTCGGCCCTACTCGGTGCCCCAACTCTTGGTGGCAACATTCTGCTAAAATATGGACTATTGAACTCTAATTCACCACTTTCTATCATGAATTATTACTCTTTTGTGCTTAAGCTTCGCTCTTCGTTCTTCTCCTTAGTGAAAAAACATAAATAACAAAATTTTCCCACTTTTTTCGACTTTATAGCAGGACGGTGTACCGACAGTTGTTTCTCACTGGCAGTTGTCACCTTTTCACTTTTTCCTGCGCTCTCCACTTTTTGTGTATGTCATCTATTTTTCGGCGTGCAGTGTATTCAACACTAGTTTTTTGTGGTGCACTGTTAATGTTAACAAATCTATTACATCAAAAAACCCTCTAATATTCTTCTATCTTTTTGTTATCTTTCTTCTTTTTATGGATTTTTGTCTTTTTCTTCTAACATCTACTATATACAATAAGTACAATCATACCTTTTCTTTCTTTTTTTACCTTAGGTTGTTAGGTCGACTGTCTTAATACAGTTTTAGTATATTGTCATTCATCAATCCTCTAAGATTCTTTCCTGCAATATATTTCAGTTGCACATCACCTCCATTTGTAATGGCCTCTACCTGATAAGGCCCTAACCAGTGCATCTTGAATTTCCCTGTGTGTTGTAGATATATGTTTTCATAAAGGAGAAACAAATATCCTTCCTTAAAGATTTTATTCTTTATGTTCCTATCGTGCCAAGCTTTGTCCTTTGCTTTCTGTACTTCCTGGTGAAATCCTACTAAAATTCTATCTTCTTCCAGCTCCATCAGCTGATCCAATCTTTCCTGTGTAGCACCTCCTTCTGTCATGTTGGTGATTGCTACAATGCGCAGACTAGGTCCTAAATAATCCAATTGAACCACTACTTCATTCACATACACTATTTTGAATGGTGTATGTTCTATCATTTTCTTGCATGTAGGCTTGTAATCCCATAACATTGTTGATACCTTCAAATCCCAATCGTCCCTATTCACATTGCAAATCTTTGTCAATGCATTCTCTAGAATCTTGTTAAAATATTATACTGTACCATTTTCCAGGGGATGGTAAGGTGTGCTCTTTTGATGATATATCTCAAATTATTATGCCATAGCTCTAATTGTACTGTTGATAAAATGGGTTCCCTGATCACTCAACAAAATTCAAGGACATCTAAATCTAGTCACTACGTTCTCAAAGAGAAAATGCGCTACAATTTTTGTGTTGCAGTCCTTCACTGGGGTTGCTTCTTCCCATTGGGTTAAGTATTTTTTCGCAATGATGATGTATCTGGCTCTTGATCTCCTTGTTGGTGGACTAATGGATCCAATGAAATCCACAACCCATTTATCAAACAATTGTAAGGTTACTTGGGGCATAAGTGGCATTTCATCCCTTTTGGATGGTTTTCCCACCCTCTGACAAACATCACAAGTCTGATAGTATTCCTTTGCATCCTTATGTACTGTAGGAGACCATAATCCTGCCCACAGCACCTTCTATGTTGTAGGATTTCATGCATAGTTCCCTCCAACTATTCCTTCATGTGCTTCTGCTAAAACCATGGAGCGTTCATGCTCCATCACACATCTTCTCATAATTCCATCTGCACCTAACTTGTATAAATGACCTACAATCAGTTGATAGTCTACAGCGTGCACTACTAACTGTTTTTTCTACGCGACAGTAAATTCCTTGGGAGCCATTCATGTGCTCAAAAATCCAACAATGTCAGCAAAATAATCATCAGCAATCTAAATAGAAAATAAGTTAGCATCAGGAAAATTATCCTCCAAGTTCTTTGGCTCCTCTCCATTAGTAATACTTGATAGATGATCTAGTCCTGTATTCAGCTTCCCTATTTTTACTATGATTAAAATAATATTCCTAAAACAATAACAACCATCTACAGATCCTTCCCCCCAACACTAGCTAGTTAACTAGGTACTTCAATGTGGAATGATCTGTAAACATCTTGAAATGTTGACCCAATAAATAATGATTGAATTTTTGTAAGGCATGTACCATATCCATATCTTCCCTTTCTGTAGTATTATAGTTTTTCTTATACTCAGATAACTTTCTACTAGAAAAATATTTTGGGTGATCAATGTCTCCTTCACCTGGTTGTGTCAATACTTCTCCAAGTGTAATGGATGAAGCGTCCACATGCACATGAAATTATTTTGTCCAATATGGAAAGCTCAAAATTGGTTTTGTCACCATCTTCTCTTTAAGTATGTCCAAGTTCTCTTGGCATTCATCATTCCACTGAAACCTGTTGTCTTTATTTGGTAACTTCTCCATGGGTGCAGTAATATTTTCATAGCCCCTTTATGAACTTCCTCTAGTACCCTTTGTGGCCCAATGTTGCTCTCAACTAGCGCACTGACTTTGGTAGTGGTAAATTGACAATAACAGCAATCTTTGCAGGGTCTACTATTAAGCCTTGTTTCCATACAATGTGTCCAAGTAGGATGCCAAAAGGTGTACTGAATATACGTTTCTTAATGTTCAAGGAAATCTTACATTGCCTACATATCTCTAACATTAACCTCAAAATTTCTACATGGTCCTTCAAAAAACTGAATATTGTCCAATCATCCAGATATACTTCTAAAAATTTATGTATAAAATCCTTGAATGCAACTACCACTACTCTGGAAAATATTGTTGGTGAATTATTTAAATAAAATGGCATTAATGTGTACTAATATGACCCCTATGTAAATGTAGTTTTTTGCCTGTCCTCTGGAGCAATTCTAATCTGATGGTAACCTGAAAATCCATATGTGAATGAGTACACTTCATGTCCTCCCACATTATCTAAAAACTCATCTGTAAATCGAGTAGGAAAAGGATCATGTAGGCATGCATTGTTTAATTTCCTCATATCCACACATATTCTAGTCCCTCCAGTCTTCTTTTCCTAGACCACCATTTGAATAATCCATTTTGATTCTTCCACAGCTTCTATGATTCCTGATTCTAGCATTATGTCAATTTGTGCCTTAACTTTCTTCTTATATGTGGGGTTTAATCTGTATGGTCTATGTATAACTAGCCTTGCATCTAGTCTAAGGGGTATCTTAATTTCTCCAAGTTCTCCTGCTACCCCTTTCATCTCCGACAATGTGGCTAGGAATAAATCACTATACTCGCACAGTAATTCAGTTATCTTTTCCATTGTCTCACTGTCCCAGTAATCTCTAATGCTGGATATCTTGGGATTTTATTCAGTCCCAATATTGACCTTCTTAATATTCATAGGTGCAGTGAACTCTTCTGATTGTATTTTAGATCCTTCTAACCCTCTTTCTCCTTCCCCTTCTAATATATGTACGTCACGTGGGTTGTCTTCTACTTCTTCATCCTCTGCGACTTGATAATAGTAAACTAATTGTTTAAGTGCATCTTTTATGTAGTCTCTATCTACTATCACTGTATATACCCCATATTCTTCAAATATCTTATTTTTTTATCTTATGTAATTCTATATCCACCCATGGATTCTCACTTTCCAAATGAAAAAGTCCTAATAAAATTTTGTTGTATTGTGCCCCAACTCATAGTTTCTTTGCACAGTTCCTTCTCCTTGTACCAGTTACTTGGTATTACTTCTAATGTATGAATAAAGTAATATTTCCATTCCCCTAGTGGTACCAATATCCAGTTAGAGACACAAACATTTATATGATGTCTTGGGTTCCCTCTTCCATAATACTTCTGTAAAGTTTTATCTTGTTGACTCCTGCCAAATCTTATGTGCATCAGTTGCTTACACTTATACTAGTCCTGAATTACCTCCTTATGCGCACCCCACCATCATGCAGGTGTGTCCCTCAATGCTATATCCAACACTAATAATCTCTGACTATCCAAAACATCTGATTCAAATTCTGTCAAGAAATTTTCTAGATCATCCTCTTTAGTAAGTGTGGGAAACTATCTTACTTTTGTCTCAACCCATCTTACTACGCATGTAACTCTGGCGCACCTCCTAGTAGAGACTTCATGCAATATTTGATGCTAGTTTTCTACTCCAATATCTAAATCTGACATATCGGAATTGATACTTCTCCAACTAAGTACTCCATCTACAGTTGGATTCACATAATCTTCTTCTCGCGCAATCGTCCTATACAGCTAGTTCACATCATCCTCTAGAACACTTGCAGGCACATGTTCTACATATTTGTCACAATCTGAAGGATCTAAAGGTGATACCACCATAAATTTCCTAACTTCAAATATCATCTTCCTAGTCTTTAAATTAATTATGGCATGATTATCAAAATCCCAATCAATTCCCAATAGTTTTGGAAATGGTATAGCCTCATCCACCATATCCATTACTTCAAAATCTGTTGTGGTGCGCACACCATCTAGATCCATTATTGTCTTCTTAAATATACTTATGGGAATCACTCTCTGCTGATTTTATAGTTTCAATTGGATATTGGAATACCCTAGTGTAGGTTCTCCCGTTAATTCCCAAGTCTTCTTTGGAAAAATGATGGCATATGATCTTAAGTCTAGGATAACATTTCCCATATTAAAGTCTCCTATATTTGCATTCAATCTAAATTATTTGCTAGTTATTTTCTTTCTATGGACCCAATTAATATTCTTTGGTTATTTTCCTATCCCTTATTCTATGCTATATTTCTCAAGCATATTTTTAAACAAATCCATGGAATTCTTATGATTAAGTCATTTAAAGCAAGATTCCAGGAAATTCTTTAAGTTACTTACTTTGTTTGTTTGCTCTCCTTTTTATGTATGATCCAAAGACTAAGGCATACAAAAAATAGGAATATCATACCTCGGTGCAGTGTTTGATGTGGATGCTTAATTATCCTTTAGAAACTCCTTCTTTTCTTCCTTGAAAGTTTCCTTTTCCTTCTTTTCATCAAACTGTTGTTGTGGCTAAGTGTTCTTCTGAATCTAGCACTGTGATTCCTTCTTCTGATCCTGCGAATATTCTCTTGTCTTAACTCCTCTATTTACTATATTGATGTTCCTCCCAGGATCCCTTATTTTTGTAGAAATCCACTGAACATTATGGTTATTCAGATTCCTCTTCTCTTGGATCTTCGTCATCAACTTCGGGAACTCTTTTGTCACGTGATCTATTGCACGACAGTACATACATGTTTTGTTGGTTGAGAACAATCTTTGGCATAGTGTCCTTACTGTTGAAAATCGTGGCAGATAATAGGCCCTCTGCCTCTTCACATTCCTCCTCTTCCTCTACCTTTGAATCCTCCTATGTTCCTCTGTGGATCCATGTTCTTTTTATGATATTGTGGTGCTTGATTATAATACGGGGGTTGTTAAAACTATGGCACTTCTTGAAATTGTTGTGCATTGTAAAACTATGGTGCAATTTGTCTTGCAATCAACTCAGCCTGCATCTTTTATGCATATGAGATTATTCCTTCATTAACTCTAGAGTTATACAATTCTTGTCTTCATGTCCTACTAATACACAAAAGTTACAGAAATTACTCTTCATTTATGTCTTGTACTTCTGCATCATAGGGAAGTGATAAGGATCATGCCCATGTGTCTTGCATATTTCACACCAAGGCCCTCCTATAGGAAATGGATTTGGTATCCCTACTCCCAAGTACTGCACAAATGTCGAACATTCATTCTTGTGATGTCCCTCTAATCTGTAGAGGTTACACCACATTGCTTCTCTTTTCTCCCCACTTTTGTTTTGGTTCAATAGCACTGTCAAGTTCTTAAGATCTTCTTTCATCTCCTCTATAGCTGGATCTATCTGCTTATACTGATTCTCCTCTAAATGCATCACTTCTTGTAGTGCCTCTGCCTAGTTTTGAAATTTGTGTTGTCTCAATGGATATTTAAAGTTTGGTAATAGAGAATTTATAAACAATTGTCTATGTTGCATGTCAGAAATGGGATACTTCAGTTTACCTTTCAATGTCTTGAACTTTTGATCAATGTACCATACAGATTCTCATGGTTTTCGTCTAACCTTAATCATCTCATTCATAAATTGATCCTTCTATTTTGGCCTCTGAAACTTCATGATCAATGCCTGCTTGATCTCTGTTATTTCCCCCGGCGCACCTTGTGGATTTTTTACTGCTAGAATCATATACTAATCCAGTGCGTGGTTTCTTAATGTTATTGCTAGTTGTGATACTTTTGTTGCCTCATCCGTGACTCTTTTCACTTCCCATATTCACTCACACATGAATAGGTGTTTTTCTAGGTCTTCTGATCCATCCCCATGAAACTCTGGTAATCTTATCGTTGGATCTACGTCTGCCATTGTTGAATGTGTTGTACATGCTTCATGCGGTACTACTATCTATGTATTGTTGTTTGGACTTGAACTCCCACTGGTGTTGTAATATTACTTCCACTTGTACCACTAAATGTACTTCTACTGGTACTTCCACTTGTACCCTCACTTCTATTCCAATATCCTAGATTCGTCTGACCGTCAATCATTGGTTCTCTAAATAACTCTTTCTTTGTTGATGTGTTAATCGTACATGGGGTTGTACATTCTACATTGATTAGTATCTAGATAAGGGTATATGTTTCCTCATTAGATCTCGCTCCTCTAGTATTTCTTTCATATGTGGTGCGCATTATTTCTTCAATGTGATCCACATCATGGAGATCCTCTACCTCTTCCTCATCACTCCCCAAGCCTTCCCACTCGACTACTTCTTTTTTCTTCCTATTGAGCTTATACTGGTAGGGTCTTCCACTGCGCGTTGTTCCTGCCTTCTGCATAATTTCTTGGATCTCCTCTTGATCCATCATAATAGGATCTTTCTCTTTACTGTACTCATCTCTATCCAGTTCCCCCTCCATCGCATACCCTCCTCGATGTTTCCCCTAACTCCCCCATGCATGAAAGGTAGTTTAGTTGTTTGATTCCATGGTTAATACCCCTTTATCATGCAATAATATCTTGATTGAAGTGTACAACAACCTAATGTACCTTCCCCTTGGACCCTTAAGAAACTCTTTCTCTGCTACACTATAAGACTTTGATGTATCTACTACAAACTCACTGATATACCCCACTACAATGTTGCTAGCTAGAAATCTACTGCATGCATGAATTTATTATTTACCCTTTTCAACCGCATGATACTTTCTTATGTCCACTCCATTGATCTAAATCTATTTTTCATATGGGTATCTTTCAACCATATTATCCATTCTTGCAATAGCGTGGGAAACTCTCATGTATTTCGTTGAATACGTATCTTTCCAAATAGTGTCTTGGATTAAACCTGGAGATTCTATTATCTTTATGAGAAAACACTAGTTTCTGAACTGTCAACCATCTTTCAATCTCCACTTTCATGGGGTTCCAACCTAAAAACATCCCCTTTCTTAAACCCTCATACTATACTGTGTGATACATTCTCCCGATCTAATCTTCTGAGTTCCAACTGGAAACGAAACCATTGTTGGTTTTAATTTCGGTTGGCCCGGGATCTAACTACAGGATCACCAACTCCCCTTCTTCCATTGTCCCTTCTGGATACCAGAAGGAAACACAATGCACAGAGTGCATTGTGCAGTCTCACCCGAGATGGATTCTATGGTTGGTCTCAGGACTCAGATGTCTACAACCTTTGGATGGGATGTGTTCCTCTCCTAGAGGAATTAAACCCACTCAACTACTAACCCTCGAATACCCGTATATTATGCTAACTTTAACTCTTACCAGTGACACATTATATGACCAATCGACTTCACTAACCATTATAAGCGCATGTATTCCATGATAAATATTCATCTATTGTACCATAAGCCTTAGATCTACACGCTAGCTATAACCTTCACTTTACTAGAGCTATTCTATAGATTCCATTAGTTCATTCTTAGTGTGCAGTGCTATTTCCTTTATCATTTAAAATTTTCATCATAAACTTACTAAATTAAATACAATCAAAAACACTACATACATTCATACAAAACACATATATATCGTGCTTCACCCCCCTGGGGCTACATCCACAAATATTTGTCGTGTTGGCACTTTATTCATATTCTTGCAAAATCTAGTGCTACGCACTATACATTTCTTCCTTCGTTACATTCGATATCCACATAACGAAATAACTCTCAAAACTCTGAGAAATTCTCACCACTCTACTAACAAATTTCTTGAAATGGATAACTCACTAAAAAAAAGGACCAACATCTCATCGTACTAATACATTCTACTTATACAAAAATTGGGACAAAGCCCTTACAAAAACCCTAACCCTAAGCAGAGTAGGTTACTTTCTTCTTGACTTAATCTTGGTTGGTCCTTGATCCAACCATTTCTCCAAGTTGGCGCTTGTCCACTTTCCAACTGCTCTGCAGTAGTTTGTCCACATTGTAACTGCTTTTCTCAACACTGTTTTTCCTCTTTTTTCGATGCAACTTTTCCTCTGTTTCTGGCACGCTCCCCTATTTTTCAGGGTTTCTTTGATTCCTTGAAAACTTCCTTGATTCTCCCCAAAATTGGCCTGCGCCAATAGCGTTGGAGCCCTGAAGCTCTAGATAGGTGCCTTTCTTGTAAGCACTCGGTTCCATCCCTCGGTCATATGAGATTTTGGCCGAATTTAAGGGGCTAGCACCTAAAATCTAATTTCAAGGATAAAGGGGCCTAGAGAAGGATCTTGTGGGGTTCAAATTTGTACAGACCTACACCTAAGGGGAAATCAAAGGGGAATGTGTACATTGGAGGGGATACAGTAGGGATCTGTGAGTTGATTCATCTCCTTAGAAGAATTATCCTTGACCGGGAGGTCACGCGAACCCCTAGGAGGGGTGGGGGTTTGCATCATATGGTATCAAAGCTTGATTTTTATCAGATCCTGAGTGAAATTTTTTTTCTGATACCATCAAGTGGTATGAGAGCCTTATTTTTATTAGAGCCTGAGTGGATTTTTTGTCTGATACCATCAAGTGGTATTAGAGTTGATTTTTGTCTGTAGACAGCAGGTAAAGGAGGAGAGATAGAGTATTGATTCTATGTGTGAAGAATTGTTTTTAAGTGTATAGCAGACAGCCAGGTGGGCTGAAAGAGAAGGACAAGTTGTCTTCTTGGAGCAGAGAATATCATGTAGAGCTCTTAAGGTGAGCATTTAGAGTATAGAAGCCAGAGAGAAAGGAGTGCTCAAGAGAAGAAGCGAGCTCAAGGTGTGCATCTGCACTTGGTAAGAATGTAAAAGCTCAGAGAATGTTCAAGCAAGTGAATTAGAGGATAAGTGAGGAGATCTTGGAAGAGGCTAATTGTAGCTCGCAGCGAGCAAGTGAAAGCTCACAAAATTTCCAGCAGGGAAGGGAAAGGAGAAAATTTCTATTGAAGGCCATAAATGAGGTCCAAGAGGAGACTGCAAGCAGATGAGCAAAGAGGAGATGGACAAAGAGCTCAAGGAGACCCGAGAGGAGCTCAATAGGTTGATGTTGAAGATGCAGCAAGGAGAGCAAGGAAGATAGAGGTATGAGTGGCCCCTAAAGAGGAAGTTCAGGTGGCCTATCCAGCAGTTGATTTCCAGGAAGCAAAAAAAAATGTTGATGAGGTGGATGAGGCAAGGGGAAAACCTCAGGAGCACAAAGGAGGAGATGTTTTACATATGTGAACCAGAAGATGGATAAATCCTCAGTGAGGAGGAAGAGAGATCAGTTGATGATCTCATAGATTGTCAGGAGGGAAATGAGAAGGGATCAGTTGAATATATCGAATACTGTTAGGAGGTAAGAAAGGAAAAGTCAGGTTTCTAGGTGGGAAAAGCAGAGATGAGACTGTCTGAGAGTCTCGGGAACTCGGAGGAGAGTTCATATCAACGAGGAGTGTTGATAGAAGAGGTAGGGGAGAAGTCTCGTGAGTATGAATATCCATGTGGGGTTGCATACCATATGAATGAAGATGATAAGAAGTTAAATACTTCAACTCTCAAGGAGGAGGATCAAAGGTCCATTATGATCATTGGGGGAATCAACATATTCCTGCCAAGCATCCCAGCAGAGGCCAATGCATGTGTTTCACATGAGGAGATGATGCAGGAGGCATCTGAGGAAGAGGCCATTGGGCCAAATGTTTTTAAAACTAATAGTTTATGTGAAACTACAGGTGCAGGAGAAGAAAGACGGCTAGCAGAGACTGTCATGGAGGAGGAGAAGGAGAAAATACTGAAATCTTCCAAAGAGAAGAGAGAAGAGGAGAATTCATATGCAATGCTCACTTAGTGGGAAGAAGAGTTGAATATGTTGGAGGATTAGTTAGAAAATCTAGAATCGGAGGAATACTGCTAGAGGGAGACAATCATGTAGAGTGGATAAGAATTCTAGCAGGAGGAGCAGTTGAATGAAGTTGAACTTATGCAAGCCCAAGGAGTTGATAGAGAGACAAAGAAACTGGCAGAAAGAGAGTTGTCATAGGAGATGGTTGAGAAACACCTCAGTAATATTGTTGTAGAAGTGGAGTTTACATTGGAGTGGAAAACCAATGCCACAGGAGATGAAATCATCATGGTAGATCAGGATGATATTCCCCTTGATCTATGTAAGAAAGTGGAATACCTGGGAGAAGGATAAATAACCCAGAGGAGGCTCATCCAACTATTCAAGTTGGAAATTGATGAATAGGAGGAGATGCAGAAGCAAAGAAAATTGTAGGAGAGGAGTCATCCCATGGATAAGATGGACAAAGAGATTGAGGAGATAAGGAGGTTGATGCTGAAGTCAGCAAAGGATACAGTTAGAAACAGGTGGAGACTAACAAGAAGAGATTGCAATGGCAATATAAATGGGGCATTGCAACATAAATTTTGGAAACCAGGAGGATATCCTAGAGCAGTAGTATCACAGCAGCAACAGAAAGGCAGAGGAGAAGATGGAAAAATCCAGAGTGGAGTTTAGGATCCTAGAGGATATCAACAACAACGGCAGAGGAGCCATGAGAAAAAGCTCATGATTTTTTCAGCAGAGGATTATAATGCAGGAGCATCAGCAGTTAGCACAACAAAGCACCAAGAGGGAGAAAATCCCAAGGAGAGAAAAGTGCAAGCCTTATCATTTTGAGTTTAAATATAAAATTTAATGTAATTAAATATTGTAAGGCTCGAGGAGGGCTGAGCCATTGTATTTTGTAAGGATGCATAAAATTCTCCTTTAATGGCTGACAAGTAGATGAATCTAGATCTGATTCGGAATATATGTAAACTAATGTCATTTAATGTAATTAGGTGGAGGAAGGATCGAGAAGCCCCTCTTTTGTAAAAATATCAATGTATTGAGATAGAGGCATTAGAAGAACAGAATCAGAGAAGAATAGAGAAGAGCAAGAGAAGAGAAGAGAGGAAGAACTGAGACTCTGCTGCAGTCCAGTCCTGTAACCTATTGTACAAAGCATTCAGATTTAATACAAAGGCATATTTCTCTGCATATGAGTCCTTGTGTGTATTCTATGAATGAGAATGTGTTTATTGTTTGTTTTATGAATACTTATTGGGTATGTTTATGAATCCCATGAATGTATGAATTGTTCCCTTTGCAGGAATAGATAGACTTCCCTATCTGTGTGAGTTTGTGAGTATTTTGGGATCTCAAGGCTAGTGCAAGGAGTGCACGTTAGAGTTGTTAGAAAACTCTGAGAAGAAAGTGCAAGGTGTGCGCAAGAAATCATTCAAAAGTTTTGTTAGGAGCATGCCAGGTGGGAACACAAGAATAGGTCATAATCTAAGAAGGGATAGTGCAAAGAGTGCAAAGAGCGAGCACAAGGAGTGCACCTACACTCAGATTAGTGTAAAATATCAAGGGAAGGTTTGTGTAAGTGTGCACATAGTAAGCGCAAGGAGTGTGCAAGTGAGTCTTTCAAGTCCAAGACTCAGGAGGCAAGTGAAAGGAGTGCACGGAACCAAATTATTTCCTAAGTGTTGGTGAATAATAGGAGGAAGAGCATAGAGTTCCAGGAGGGCACAAGAAGTAATCTGAAGGAACAAAGGGATGAGACCCTTTGAAGTCAAAGAACTTCAAGCTCATGGGAAATAGTGCAAGTGTGCACCAAAAGACAATCCAAGTTATATATTGCAGAGAAGTGCAAGGTGTGCGCATGAGACTTATTTGGGTCTCAAGATCAGAAAGAGAGATAGTGCAAGTGTGCACAGGGCCTATGCAAAGAGTGAAGAAGGTGAGAACTTTCTAAAGTTCTAGACTACAGAGAGCAGCAAGAAGAATGCAGGTGACTTCCTTAAGTCATAGAGATTAGGAGGGAAGCGCAAAAGGTGCGCAAAGACTCAGATCCTTTGAATGGATAGAGCTCAGGAGAGGAAGCACAAGGTGTGCACCAAAGGTTCAAGTCACGTAAGTGACAACTCTCAAGGAGTGATAGCGAGGCAAGTCCCAAAGCCCAGAGTAAATCCAAGTTGTCTGTTGACATGGACCATAGATCCCAGCCCTTCGCCCATTCAGCATTCGATAGTTTGGGAGTTTGGTGGTGATCAGTAGAGAGAACACCTGAAGCTTGGAGTTCCAAAGTAGATCAAAGTCATTGTTTGTTTAAGAAGTGTGGACCGTTGATCCGGGAGCCCTCCGAGAATTCGCCAATTCAAAGTTCGGGAGGATTGTGGTGTTGTGTTGTAGGAGTTTTTGAAGCCCGAATATCCAGAGCTAGAGAGCGTCAGAGTAGTTTATCAGTTTGACTCTTGAGTGATTTGTGTTGTTGCATTGTCAGGTCTTCTGAAGCTCCGAAGCACCGAAGTCACGGATAAGTGTCTGTTCGGGAATTCGTCGCTTTGGCATGTATTAAGAGAAGAACCTCTGAAGCCCGTAGTAGTGAAGTGTTGGAGCCCTGAAGCTCCGGATAGGCACGTTTCTAGTAAGCACTCAGTTCCATCCCTCGGTCATATGATATTTTGGCCGAAGTTAAGGGGCTAGCACCCAAATTTTGATTTCAAGGATAAAGGGACCTAGAGAAGGATCCTGCAGGGTTCGGATTTGTATGGACCTACACCTAAGGGGAAATAAAAGGGGCCTTTGTATGCTGGAGGGGATCCAACATGGATCCGAGAGCTGAGTCAGCTCCTCATAAGAATAATCCTTTACTAGTAATTCACATGAACCCCCAGGAGGGGTGGGGGTTTTCATCACTGTCATGCGAACCTTAATGTTGGAGGTATAATAATGCAATGTGAAACACATTGCCATATTCTCCAACCAAGATCCAGTGGCTAATCCGTCCGTGGAACCCAAGAACTCAGGAAATTTTACCTTCTCAATTTCTCTATGAACACTACCACTAACTACAGAAGGGAATTGTGAACCCTCATTGGGTACAGACTCCATGCCTTCATCACGATCAAGGTGATTTATCATCGCCTATGACATCCTTTGAAAGGACCTCATCGTACACATAACATATCCCACTACAACCTGATCATGCTCAGTAGTATTCTCTTATCCCTATGGAGCAGATCCCTCGAGTGTGGATGTACTTGGAGGAGGCATACCTCTTTCTCCTGCACCCCGACGTCTACTCATTCTATTTCCTTTAACCATGATACCTGCATGAAAAATATCAATTTATATAAGTAATTACACATTTTAATTAAATTTTCATTGGAATTTGTAACGAGTCCAGTGTCGTAGAGTAGAACCCCTCTCCGATACCATATGTAACACCCTCCGCTAAACTAAACATCAAGAGGAAGTGAAAAAAATGAATGAAGAATTTTTTTTTAAAGATGATTTAATTATAACAAAATTAAGTAAAACAATTCGACATGGAATTAAAGTAAAACATCATCTACACAAACACAACTACACTCATCGATAGCTAAAGAAATCCTGACAATAATTTCAATGATTATAAAATATAATAATGTGTACCATACAATGTTGGCCATAATTTATACATCTGAGTTTATACCTTCAACACGCTTGACCCAGGGTTCATGTCTACTGGGGTTCCAACAAAGCCTCTAAAACTATTGGCCCTCCTGGTGAACCAGAAGACAACACAGCACACAGAGTGCACTACGTAGTCTCACCCAAGATATTCTTAATGGGTGACTGCAATACTCAGGTGTTTGCATCCCAATATTGAGTGGGACTCTAAAAAGTGTGCGTTGAGTGTTCTATTTAACTTATTAACGCAATAAACTATCATTCACAATTATGCATGGAATATAATCAACTCATTCATTTAGCATATCAACAACTACTTAAAGCAGTAAGGAAACACATGCATTCAATCACATAACATAGGTTTTACCATGGTTCACCCCCTCTTGGGCTACGTCCACAAAGATCTGGCTCTTAAGTTATTCTATTATAGCAATGCCAAAACTACGGTGTCGCGTGCTTTAGAACACCTCTCAGTCGAGTCGAGATCTAATATGAGGCGGACTAGATCACACCAGGATCCTTATCCTGTGATATAAACCTCAAGATCCACCCTCCTTACTCCTCTCCATCTCAACAACTTACAAAAGTAGGTCGTATAGCAAAATTTTGCAACTAATTATCAAAACAGGACTCCTCCTCTAGACTCTCTATATTCACCCTCTAGCTCTCATATCTTGTTTTATCTCCTTGTTCTATGAGACCTAGGTATCTATATTTATACATTTCTGACTCACCATCCATTACAGTGTATTACAAAAACCCTAACCCTAACTTCGTTAGGTCTTCCATGCATGTGTGTGTTCTTCTCTTTGTTCTAGTTTTCGCTTTCCTTGTGCATGCCTTCCTTTCCATAATATCCTTTCTTTCTACTTTTTCCTGCTTCCAACAGACCCCCAACACTAACATGTGGTTCATCCTGAGCCACCTAACCTTTGTGTGTTTCATCGATCTCCATGGTTATCGCTTGGAACTTCTCCCTAAGCTACGTTGCTTGTGTTTGAGCCTATGTGGTCTTCTCCTTGAGTGCATCCAATGTTTGTATTGCAATCTCATCGTTGATCAACCTTGCACACTCTATCTGCATCTATGCCATATATGTCTTGGCTTCCTCTGCCTGGGTCTGTTCCATATATGTCTTGGCTTCTTCTATCTATGCAATGACCTTTGCTACTTGCTCCTAGAGTGGTTCCATTTGAGCCTGGTGCTCCTTTTTCTGTGTCTGCACAGTGATGAATTATGCCTGTAGTTTCTTCATATCTTGTTCCCCTTTGACGCGATATGTGATGGAAATTGTCTTATGCCTCTGCTTGAGGCCTTCAATAGTTGTGCTTATCCTTTATTCTTCCTGGTCCCACTGTTGGACCTGTTGATCCTCTTCCAGCTTCGTCTAGAGATGTGTTGCTTTGTCGAACAAGTCGGTCGCTGCTTGGACTTGTTGTTCTATCTCATGTATCTGCTTGGTTGCCTCCTGCTTCCTTTTCTCCCTTACCTCTGGTGGAGTGGTAGGTGTGATTTGCTCACATATATTCTCGATCTCCTGTTGATATTGATCAATTGTCTGTGCAATCTGATAAATCTTTTTTGTTTCCTTGAGTTTGGCCCTTTGCGCGGTCTTTGGAATATTCTAGTAAGCTCCAACCACTTTCTACTCCAATCCCTTCACAAGTTCCCTTTCCTCTATGGTCTCGAGCTTGGCCTGCTTGAATACCAATTCCATCTCGTCCCATTTATACTTTACCTGCTACAATTCGGATGTATCTGTGCATGCATGAGACTATAACTCATGTGTAACACTGACCTGTAGTTTATATAGGTCTTTGGTTGGTATCTACGGCAATGCCAACTGCAATTGAGCCAGGTCCTTTAGGGGTGTCTACCCCATGATCTCGTCCATGTGTAGCATGTTGGGTGTAATGTGAAATGTTGCACTCGATTGTGGTATTGTCTAGATTGTATCATGCTCGCTTGCTTCAGGTTCTCCTCTTGTCTGTGATGCTAATGGCCCTATTTCTATGTTGTTTATGGCTGTCTACGCTTCTCCGATCTGCTTGAGGAGTTGTTGCATGTCTTCCAGCTCTTATTCAAGTCTATCCATGTGGCGTGCAACATTCTCAAAATCCTTGAATGTACGATCTTGGACAATTTGGGCTACCATTTCTACTCATCCTCCATGATCGTGTACTCTGGAGGTGTTCTATGCACCTTTATCTTCTTGTGTGCACCCCCCGTATGAGTAGCTGATAGCTTGGTCTAGCTTGGCCCTTATGGATTAGGACTTGGTGTGGTCCCCTGTGTTTCCTCGGCCTGTTTCTACTGTACTTGGGGTGCCTGTGTATTATTCTTCTTCCTCATCTAGACTCCTTTCTTCTACTTTAGTTTGGTCTGGCATGTCCTTAGTTTCTTGGGCACTGTGACTTCCTAGTATTGTGTATATTCTTTCCCTACCGCCTCGGCATGTGTACGTTCATGAATTGCCTCCTCCTCCTCTACCCCTATAGGTATGTCTCGAGTGAGGAATGGAATACTCCATTTGTCTTCCCTATCCTTGATGACCATTTCTATGTCCCCTTTCGTGATGCAATAATGTAGTTGTAGCCATTGCTTGTTGGGGTCCTTCCGCACCTGGATCCACATTACATGTCGAGTGGCCTTGAAGTTAGTGGTGCCCTGATAGTATGCAACAGCCTGTGGTGTTATCCTCTAAATGTTGGCGATGGTCTCCAGTAGGTTGCGAAGATATCCTTCGAATATAGTTGCATTCATATTTTTGTTCCTGGCGTCTGAAGCGGTGCCAAGCGATAAGTATCTCACTCCATCATTGGGTTTGGGTCTAGTGGCGAAAAATACATAGTTCGGTTCCATCCCATAATGGCTATCAGCATGATCAGCCATGAATAATTAAATTGTGTCCCCAGATCCTTTGCATCCTTGCAGTCATCTAGAAACAGATTCAAGAGATAAGGGTCCCAGCTGATTGTGGTGCCCTTGGCACACTGTGCTGCAGCTATGACAACCCCATTCAGGACTTCCTCCTTGTGGCATTTTATGAGCATCTTGCAGGCCATGATTTTTGCGTCCATTTTTGTCGCAATGTCATTGTTCTGTTTGATAATGATTCCACGCGTCCCCCTTTACGTGTTGTATTTCTTTTTCATCTTCTCAGCGAGTGCTTTCTCTTTTATTTTGTCCTCAAGAAATTGTGCGGGATCCATGCCCCTTGATGGTAGCCCTATAATGTGCACAATGAGCTCTATGTCTATTGAGACGAGCTTGTCCATCCACAAATCTTCGCCATGTGTGACTGCCATCAATTTCTTGACACAACTATTTGCATATTGTCCTCTGCCAAAGTGTGGTACTTCCAACAGACCTAAAATCCTTGTTTTAGCCAATCCTATTGCCCACTTAACTGGTTGATGAATGGGTTCCCCAAAGGTATATACACCCACATTCTGGAGGTAGACTTGCTTCATGAACTCTGGGAACTTGTATGTGTCTATTACATCATGGTCTGAGTACTTTAGTTTTTCTACATAACCTAACAAATATGATTTTACCCGTACTCCTTCTGGTATGCACGGAAAAACAATTGTTGTGTCAGGTTGTCTACGTGATGACCTAGGTATTTTTTGATTGTCCCTTCGTGGTGGTGGTTGACTTGATGTTCCTCCATTGGTCGTTCTTAGTCATACCGTTCCGGCCATCTCGTGACATCTTATACTGCTCCCTCCTGTGGGTGTTTGGACACAGTTTTTCGTGATTCCTTTGGCTCGGTCGTTGCTACTGATTTGGAGACGTCCCATTGACTCTTGGGGATTCTTCAGGATTTTTTGGTTGAATTTGACTACCTATGTCCTCATTCTTTTGGCCCTGCCCCTCTTCTGGCCTATTAATGTCCATGCCCACAGGTGTTGTTTGTTGGGTTTCCTCAACCACGAGTGTCGGGCTTCCTGGTTGTTGGAGTTACTTCACACACACCTAGGATTTATTTTTCCTAAGGTTTTTTTATTTGTTTATTAGTCATAATTAGTCATTGTCCAGTCTCCTAAATTTTAGGATCGAATATTCCACCTGGAGAATATTCTCTTTTAGTTCACACTTCAGTTTGACTAGTTGAGTTGAGTTTAGATGTTGCATTGGGATCATCACCATGCTAATTCGACCTTGCCTTGGTATCATCACCAAAGTGGTGCATTAGCCTTG
>SNQJ01S0008451.1:98809-122043 GCA_010110895.2 Picea sitchensis | reverse complement strand
CTCAATAATCCAACACCAGTAGGTACCTTCACCCCCTAGATCATTTATATTCTAAGGTTATCTCATTTATGTTCTCATTGTCTTCAATCACTTTTTTTTATTTTCTTCTCCTTCCTTGCAACTTGCTACTACAACTCCCACAAGGAGGGAAATATGAAGTGTATACATTTTTTACTTCAGTTCTCACACTAAATGTGACATGGTGTGGCCTACTTCTATGTCGTGTCCACGACTAACACCTCTTTTTATTCCTTACAAAGTCACTTTTTTTATATACCATTGTCCCTCAAGTCACCTCACCTCAGTCTAGATGTATGGGCTCTTGGGATGTCTAGTACTTTAGTAGGGTTCCCTATATTTTCCCTCCTCTTATCTTGGAACTTTTGGACGATTTTCACCTTGTTAAACCTTTTGGGGCACTCTCTTGGGATACTCACCGAGTATTTGGCTTTGAATAGGGGCTCTAAGCCCCTTATCTATCCCTCAATGGGTTGATTTGTCTCATTTTGGGTCCCTAACAAACCAAATTTATTTTAGGTTGCTTAATTGCAGGTTTGTGTGGTCAAACCTTCCTTAATCCTTCATGTGTTTTTGTGTCAATTGAACCATGGAATTTTGGGGATGTGTGTATCATAAAATAGTGTTGAATTTCAAGGATAATGCATATATTATATATTAAAAAACCAATGATACTTGATAAAAACCCACAACACAATTCTTTTTGTTTGAAATACTTCCCCTTATTTATATCACTCATCCCCTCTTTTTATGGTATATTTTATTGATCCTCTTCCATTTTAAAAAATATCTTAGAGGAACCCTAACAAATTGACATGAAATATTTATCTATCTCTCTAACCCCTCTTCCATGCTCTTCAATTGTTTGTTCTTGTCATCTCCAACACCTCTACAAGTGTCTCTCGATTTTATCTCCCTTTATCCTTTGAAGTCTTGTTATTTTGTCCTAAGGAATCTCCATTAGCATATTCCCATCCAATTCCTTAAACAATTCAACCTTACTACCTCAAGGGAGGTTATAGAAAAACTAGGACAAGAGAGTTCATTGTTTGATCATTTATATGGTAGATCTAGGAAGTTTTATTGTTTTGTATCAAAGATCAAGATCAAACATGTTTTGTAGGAATATTTAGTATCATGCAAATGTTCATTCAAGTGGAGAAACCTTCTCTTGGAGGCATGTGACATCTCTCATCTTCATCCCAAGCAAATTATAAACCTACAGCAATGTTCTTCTAGGTAAGATCATTCCTTTTCATCCATGTTTCATCTTCAAAGATTAGTTTAATTAACTCACTTAAGGAATTAGAGAATTCTTTATCTCTAAAATGGGCCTCCTAAGCAAAATAGTACAACAATAGTTAAAAATATAAAATAAGAGATGAATTTTTGAAGGGAAAGAAAGAAAACTATTTTTATTGTATTTTTTACTTATACCCTTGTAGGTTTACTCAAATTTCAATTGTAGGAACTTGTTGGACATTGAATTCAATTATGCATCCAACAAGTAACCACTTTGCATACTTTTGATAGACCCATGGTGAGATAAATTGGAAATACATGAAAAAATGTGTTTCTTTTCATGTATTTCAAATTTATCTCATTATGGGTCTATTGAAAAGAAACCAATTCATTTCATGTATTTCCAATTTATCTCACTATGGGTCTATCAAAAGTATGCAAAGTGGGTGCTCATTGGATGTAGAACTGAAGTATGTGTCCAACGAGTGCCTACACTTGAAATTTGAGTAAACCTATAAGGATATAAGTCAAAAATATGATAAAAAGGCAGTTTTTCCCTTTCCCTCCAAAATTGTTTTTACCCTTATAGTTAACATCATAATTTTGAATCCTATTGGTTCTTTTTTAAAATTTGATGTTGATAGCACATTTTTTTGGAGGCCTATTTTGACCTCAAAACTTCTCTAATGAAATCAAGAAATCAACCCTAGTTAGATTTCTTTCCTTTGCTAATTTGTTTTTATAATATACTCGTTGAGATCTAATTGAATTACCAAAATTATATATCCTAGGTCACATAATCAAATATAAAACCCTAATTAACCTAGTGGTTTCCCTCCTCTTTTATTTGTTTCTCTTCCCACTCTAGGGTTTCTCTATGTTTCCCTAAAATTGATTGGTGATTCCACTCACTCCTTCCTCTGTATGGTGGTATGGTGCCTAAATCCAACCATCATTATACATTTGAAAGCCAATTTGAATAAATATAAGTGACTAGTCCAACAGGGATTCCAAGGCATAGAATCACTAGTCAAATAGTTGAATGATTTAAATACAATGCTCGAGTAGATTAGGGTGTCATCCATTGGGAAGTAAAGAATGATACAAACTATAAAGTTGCACTGGGAACAAGTAAACAAGAGTATAACAGATCTTTGACCCTAATTGACGCTCATAAAAAAATGTCAATAAGGTTGTTGAGGTGGACAAGGATGTGGAAAGGGAAAAGGATGCATTACAAGTAATCCTTACATCACCAAATATGTTGAAGATAATATACCAGCTAAGTGATGAAGTATTATAAAGGTTGGTAATTTGAGATAGCTTTGGATCCATATATGAAGCACAATAGACTTATAAAAAGGATCATGTGATTAAATATATAGAGAACAAGAGATCATTTTTCTCCCAAACTACAATAGCATGAAGGAAAAGGTTAAAAAATTAGTACCCCTGGAACACCCTTATCCATGGGATGACAATGGAAAACTTGTGTCTACAAGGAGACTATTGAAAGAGATTTATCTAATCAAGGATAATGCAAATTTGGTGGAAGTCTAGCACCATGCTCCTAACCTAGACAATAACTTAATGGTTATTGGTATACTTATCAAATTAAGTGTATCAATGAATGGCCTTATAGAGTTCACACCATCCAATACCTATAGTTCATTCATGGCACTTGATATGTTGTATAGGAGTATTCCTTCAAATAATATGTGAGCCAAATTTTTCAACTGGCTTGCATGAATCTTCTAGTTGGGACATTATAAGGGAAAAGGCAATGAGAATCGGGGAGAATGAAATCAACTAGATCACACGTGAGTAAAGAAGGAAATTGGTCCCAATACAAATGTATAATAGTCTCCCATAAAAATACTAAATAAAGAATAATTTATCATCAAAAACATCATAGGAAGAGAGACAACCAAAGAAAGAGATCAAATAGCTCTAATCCATAGAAGCTAAAACAAAGGAGTCTCCTCTCTCATTGTGTGTTTGTTCTTCTCCTATTTTTTATTCACATCCTCTTATGTCCCATTCCTCTTTCTCCCACATTTTTGAGATGCAACATTATTTTAATGTATAAATGAAATGGACAACAATGTGTAGTGTTGATTCCTTCTTGTTATTTCATATTGAGACTTCATTATCATTTGGTAGATTTGTTGTTAGTGTTCCTATGTAAGATTTTCCTAAACATTTGATATTCTCATCCAATCCTATAGAATATGTAGTGTTATTTAGTGGCACCCTGCGAGTGTCCCCATTATCACTGACCTTGTTCAACAAGGGGATTTATTCTTTAGATAATTTTGCTTAATTATGAATCCTCGTAAGTTTGTTTTGCCACCAACTCCAAAATAAAGATCAACATTTTATTCATGAAACCACAATATGGAATCATGAACATGTGCAATAGTGGTGGCAAGTTACTCTTTTTGTTCCAAATATTCTAACTACAAGTTAATCTTCCACAACTTGGGTTGCATATCAATTAACCTTAGTCAAACCTCCTCTAATTCATCCACCAGTGCTAATATTTCTCTCTTCTTCTTATCCCATTCCACAATAATACCATCAAGTTGTAGACATAATTCTTGTTTGGTCTATAGTAACTCCATAACATCATACTCAAGCTAGACCAACCCATGGGTAGACTCTTCATCAATGATTTTTGTCATCCTCAAAAGATATTTAGTAAGCCAAGACATGGCATGTCTATTTATATTCTTGTTGAGATAGAAAAGGGACACCATGGAAACAACAAGCCATAGGTTTATTACTAGGAACTAAAGGCTCACCATGTTCTTATGTCACATTATGTGAATAAACATGGATGAGTCTAAGGATGGAATTCCTTATGTTCTCCTAAGTGTCAATGATGATGAATTGTGTGACATTGAAATTAGTATGCCACACCCACATCATCTCTCAACAATACTTATGAATTTTTGCTAACTTCTTAATTATAGTTAAAAAAATATAATTGATCAATATGAGTGTGAGGATTACAAGTGGAAATTTCATGGGGTGACCCTAGGGTGTTTTCATGGACATCAAGGTGCTCTAAGGTGTAGCCTCATCACTATTCGTGACTTATTTTCTTATTTCCATGGCCCTTCTAGTAGGAGCAACGAATACGATAATTTGTTGAGCCTCCTCCTTTACTTCCTTCATTTCCTCATCATATTCATCCTTGAGATCTTATGTGGGA
Source organism: Picea sitchensis (assembly GCA_010110895.2). Classification (NCBI taxonomy): domain Eukaryota; kingdom Viridiplantae; phylum Streptophyta; class Pinopsida; order Pinales; family Pinaceae; genus Picea; species Picea sitchensis. Next base: position 117,566 of record SNQJ01S0008451.1, on the reverse strand, counting down.
GTTATATAATGTTATAGATTGTGACCATCACCTATATTTTGTAGACCCATCACCTCTAATTATTAAGTCAATTACTAATATAAGTCTACTCCCCACCTTGAGTATGTTTTATAATTGTTTTCTATCCATCCCCTTGTTCATGAGGTAAAGAAGTATCCCTAGTTTCATATAGATCCTTATTCTCAATGTTAATGCCTAAAGGAAAAGGTTACGGTTTAGTCTCATCATTTGGAATATTATATAACCCAAAGTGGGCATATGTGGGGTTAAATGTATATGATATGACTCCAAGGGGGGACATATGTGGGGTTAAATGTATATGATAAGACTTCAAGGGGGGCATATTTGGGATTAAATGGATATGTAATGGGGTAAATGTATATGTAATAATGGTGAGCCTAATTAAGTGTCCACATGTGCAATGAGTGAATAGGTACATATAGAGATCATGTAGTCATTATTGAGGGGAAGATTTGATTTGGATGTATGAATGCAAATATTACATTTGTGTATGTTCACAACATCAACATTTGGTTTTGAAGTACTTGACACAAAGGAACCTAAATAATTACTATGTTTCCACAATATTGTTGACTTGCTTATCATGGCACCTGAGTATCTTGTTATCTAGTGATATCCTTGCTATAAATCAAATTAGCAACTCACAAAATAAAATGCACTTGTTGTTATAATCAACTCAAATAAATAGTGAAAGTAATACTCGAAACCAAAATCTTATACACAATACACAAATTTATTCTTCATATCAACCAATCTTATCATTCAAATAACTTCAAAGCTTACAAGGGCTCCCTTACTAGGAAAATGGCCCACATAGAAATACAGAAAAATTTAGACAACACTTGCAAACCCTAACACCTCCTAGTCTATTGTATAACCATGGATTTTCACGTATTTTGAGATGTATGTGACTTCCCTCAAGAAAACCCCCATATACATGCATCTATCCACTAAAACATGTATACACACACATAAATATTGTACAACAAACTTTGTACGAGACAACTTTGTTGTTGCAACTCCAATCTGCGGGGGCTCTTTGTTGTTGCAACTCCAATCTGTGGGGGCTCCTTGTTGTTGCCCATGTTCTCTCTTCTCCCTAACTTGTACTAATATCTAGATTAAATTCCTTCTCCACCTATCCAATATCTCCTTGAGAAAAATTCATTCTCTACTCTTTATGTCAAAAAAACCACACCTTCCTTCTTTAGCCTAGCCTTGATTTTATAATCTTGAGTTATGACCTAACCCTAATCTCCAAAGTGATTGACATTTGAGATTAAATATCACCTCACTTGAGATCAATGGCTAATATTTAATTCACTAATGATAATAACTTTAGCATTTCATTAAATAAACTCAACTAATTAATAAAATCATTTTACTTTAATAATTCATTTGATTAAATTAAAGTATCAAGGCAAGAGGCTTTGGATGACTTCCACATGTCTAGACACTTAGACCTATGCAGAAGTACCTATCCAATGCTACAAACGTCAACAAATATTGAACAAAATAGTGACTATGAGGATGGCATGAAGAGTTGTTCCACCTCACTTATAATAAAAAAAAATGGTGAAAAAGAAAAAAAAGGAGGTAGAAGGTGATAAAGGTGCCAAAATTTATCAAGAACCCTTAAAGTTGAACAAATTTAACATTGGTAGAGAGGATCCCAAAATCACTTTAGTAGGGGATTATCGGGATAAGTAAACCATTATTGAGGTTGCAACCATACTCAAAGAATATGTGGATATATTTTCACAGTTTTACAGACATGAAGGGAATCAAAGGAGAGTTGGGAGAGATGAAAATTGAATTGAAGCCTAATGCCAAAATTATCAAGAAGTAGCCTCATAGGTTTAATCCTAGGGTAACATTGAAGGTAAGGAGTGATGGGGTTGGGGGAAATGAATTTAAATATAATAGTAATTATTTTCCATAGTCATTGAAGTGTTGAGTAGACATTTGGGTAAATGCTTGTTAGAGGAAGCTTTGTTATTTTATGGGTTTCTTTTGAATGAGTATTTTGAGTTAAGGCTAAGTGGGTGATAGGTTGCATCCAACTTTAGGTTGTGTCATGGGTTTAGATTGTGTTAGTTTTTGGGGTTATTCCACATGGATGGGAAACATCAAGGTAACAATAGGATGGGTGATGGGACAACTTGTCACTACATGGATTTTTGTATTTAAAGTCTCTTTTCAACGGATAAGAGTCAATTTAAGGAATTTGGATTTGAATCTTGTTGCACATGATGCATATAGTGTATTTATCTATACAAAGTTAATGTAATTTTGGTTATAATGTCAATAATTTATTTTCTACTCAATTCTTGCATTCATCATGTGCTTAACTGTTGTTGAACAATATGGAGAAGAAAGATGGTGAACTCTCAATTAGTGACATGCTTAAGTTTGTGTCAGAGGTTTGTATGAATATTACCAAATTCTAAAATCATAAGCAGCCTCTATTATAAGATCTATGGGAAGGTTAATGTTTGGAGTGGAAAAGATTATCCTGACTAGAGTATTCAAAATCCAAGTGGTCATGTCATTCATCAGCCTTAATAGAAATAATATTTCATTGATGAGTTGGTTGATCCTCATGTCAATACATTATAGGATTTGAAGGAAAATTCCATATAAATTCACGTAATTGACAATTACCTCATATATGGAGACCTATTTTCCAAACTTCAGCCCATGATCTATAAGCAACAAGTCCCTCTAGTCAATGGAGAAATGCACTTTGTGTGGGAGAATGAATTATGGTCCTTAAAATAACCTATACTACTAAATACATTGGAAGTTTCAACCTTTAGAAGCATTGGACAGCAATGTTTTTTTTTCAAATCATATATGTTATAATTTATCAAACTATTTGACAATCAAATAATATTTAATATATATATATATATATATATATATATATCATTTATCTTGGGCGATAATACATTAATATTTTGTTACTACCTTAAAAATTAGGCAACAACACCAATGCATGAGTGTCACTTATGCATCACTAATAAATAGTAATAATAAATCCCATATTAGAACATCTAGAGAAAAATCAACCTTTCTTAGAAATTATAGAAAACTTACAACCAAAAACAATGGCATTGGAAACTATCATTAGAAATACATAAAAAAAATTCTTCAACTTTCTAAAAAATCCAATATGAAAACACTATATACAACATGGTATACCATGAGGGTATGCCATATACATGTTTAAATAAGTGAACCAAAAAAGTCAAGTAGTAAAAAATGTTGTCTCATACAAATACTTATATAATTGCAAATGTAAGTTCATGGTATTTCGAAGAGTATCAATAGCTACCTAAAACTTTAGATGTAGCAAATATTCCCTAAAATTTATAATACACAAGCATGGATTTGGCGAAAAATGTTAAGTCAATTATATATTCATGGAAAAATTTTATTTCTAGGAGAAAAGTATAAATATATATAGAATTATTATCATAAACTAGAATAATTTTTTTTATTTTAATGAAAATATGAATAAATTTAACCAACTTTTCTTTCAAAAATTTAAAATCTATCTAAATTGTGAAACTTCACTTTAAAAAAAACATTGTTGGGGAGATTGTGAGGTATATTAAGTTCCTCATTAATTCAGTGCACCAAGGATGCTTGTGGATAGATAAGGTCGATTCAATTACCCTTTATCATATCTATGTGATCATAGGTCTGTCCATGGAAGAAGAACATGTTACTAGGGGTTTCTAGTGACCATCAAGGATCAAGTAAAGATGGGAATTGATACTTTATATAAGAAGTATTGAACCACCAAGGGACATAAGGAATATTTAACTCAATTAATTAATGATGACCATGTCAAAATGGTATGTCAAACAATGGATTATAGGGTCATGTGGGAATATACAAAGGTGAATGCACTCTAGCTACCTTGTCATTGGATGATTTTTGTTTCTACCGTGTTCAATTGAATTAGTGTACATGCATGCTAAATGAATTGATTAATTCCTATAGAGAATATAGGATATGGTATATTGATTCATCTATGGTTGCATTTTGGTGGAAATGCACCAAAAGGTAATCAACTTCAAGCAACGAAGGGGTAGAACATTAGGTCAACGACATACTCACCATGGTGGGTTCACAAGGACCTAGAAAATATTACCTTCAAAGATGTTTTTTCCTCTAAATGGTTTAATATGATGATAATCACCATAGTGAATGTTAACTACATTCCCAAATACTTGATATATGTGCACTTCCAAGTAATTAGGTTTAACATGGATAAGGACAATGCATATGTGCATCGTTGGATGGTGGTGGTAATCAAATTTGCATTTCCCCATTAATGTGTGGGCTCACTAACTAGGCACTCAATAAAGAATTATGCTTATGGAAAAGAGTACAAAATAAGAGACTCATTGGATTGGTATATTTTCTCTCTAATACTATTGTAGATCCTTTGGATAAAGAGTCTTTTAAAAAATAAACCATGATATCAGTGGTCAATCGAGAGAGGAAAAGCACAAGGGAGGATGCCTCCAATTCAAAGTTTGATTCTAACAAGTTTGAGAAGGGATCAACAAGTGGTTTGGCTCAACTAAGAGGGGTTCCAAATAAGGATATTCCTATTCAAGTGACTGACCCAATTCTAGATGATTCAACTTTCTCAAGTTGCTAGGTTAAGGAGCTCTTTGAGACCATGGTGGATTTCCTCAAAGGTATAACAAAGAAGAAAAATATGGTCCAGTCACTTAGTACTAATGTGTCATGCATTCCCTTAAATTTAGAGCTCAATACAAGGTTTTCATTGAACCAAGGCATTGCCTTGTCATCAATAAATCCATATGTTATAGGTTTGTTGTATGTTATGGTTGTTGGCACCCCTATTTCACCCACTACTCTAGAAAAAGTATTAGAGAAGTTTATCAATGTCTCTGAAGAATGTGCACCAATACTTTTGGAGGCCCTTCCTATCATCCTAGAGTTGTCATCTCAAGGAGGCATTGTATTCCTTCCAAGACACAAATGTTATTGAAACTCCATTTATTCAAAAGGTCACTCCCATTATCAATATTTTTCTATGTATCAAATACTTAAGATATCATAATATAGCATAGTACAAAAAATGTACACCAAATTTGAGTGTGTATCACAACTCCAAGATATATAAGAGAGATGAGTTATATAATAACTCCTTAAATAATAGGAGAACCTCCTCCAAAACCCCAATACATTCATACATTCAAATCACACCTTCCCCTCAACAATGACTACATGATCTTTATATGTACTCATTCACTCATTGCATATGTCGACCCATAATTAGTATTACCACTATTACATATATGTTTACCCCATTACATATCCAATTAAACCAAAATATTCCTCCTCTAGGGTATTATCATATGCATTTAACCCCATATATTCCCCCCTTGGGTCATATCATAGTACCCTCCTTTGAAAACATTTTTCCTCAAATATTTGGAGTTAAAGGATTTACAAGTGATGAAACCAAGTAATATGATTTTATTATGTTCTTGCTTTCTTATTTCCACACATGATTATCCATCCATCCAAACTCAATTTTTTTGGTCTTAATCCTTGATAGTTGGTTGTTGTGTAATTGTTTTTGCTTTGATTCCATGTGTTGTTGTTGTAACTTTTCCAATTTGTTGTAGTTTTTGGTCTTTGATAATATCTTGTTAAATAATGGTTTTGTGATGCCATGGTCTATGAATATTTATGAGTATTCCATATTCTTCCTTGGTGATGGAGATATTGATCTTCGTGTTTTCCTTGAAATATTTTTTGGCAATGAGGGTGTCGATATGGCTTCACTTTTGATGGATTTCCTTCATTCTACACACCCATACTACCATTAGTCTTCTTTTTAGATATAGTGACATACTCTATCCTTTGTGCTTGGTTTTTAATACTACTTACTTTTGAGATAATTCCATCATATTTTGCTTTGAGATTTTTGAGTTGGAACCAGTACCTAGTAGAGATGAATGGGAAAATAGTCTTCCCAGATTTCGAGGAGAAGTGTGGGAAGTGCCAGCTGAACACTTGCTGGATTTTCATGACTTTATTCATTGGATTGAAATTATACATGCGGATGTTCAAATCAAGATTTGCAGGTATTCATTAGAAGGGTTTGCGCTTAACTGGTGCCAGTCTCTTCCAAATGCAACTATTAGTTCTTTGGCAAATTTTCATGCTACCTTTCATTTGTTTTGCAAAGACATATTTTCAGTTGACCTTCTATATCCCGAATGTTGTCATGATTTTAATTTATTGAATAAAGATCCAAACATTCGTGAAGACTTTTCTACAGCAGAAGATATCTCTCATCATGATCAAGGGATTGTTGATCCACATTATAACAACCATGGTGATGCTTTTGGCATTGTATTAAATGCATCTATTAAAGATGGTTGTCATGAAGATTAGATTGTTTCTTTTGAAAACTTTAAAGATGATGAGAAGATTGACAGATCAGCAGGTGAAAGTTTCAGATCTGTAGTAAATACTGAGGGTAGCCCACAATTTCCAGATTTGCAGATCAAGGAAAGTTGCAGTAACTATGTGAAACAAGGTGATATTTTTCCAGATTTGTTTTAGGATTTTATTGTTGATACTTCTATACAAAAAGATTCATCTCTATCATTAGGATCTTATCTTGATGCTCCTATGTTCGACCAATATAGTGATAAGGATGAAGATTTTGAGATTTGTGAAGGCTTGTCATTTACTAGAATTTCATCTAGTTCTACTTTTCAGCAGGGAGATGATCAAAATTGTGTGCATGTTGTGGTTGATGCTAGTTATGAATCTGTTGATCAAAATTGCAGTGAAGATCAAAATTCCAGTGATATCTCTTGCAAAAATATCATTTTTGGAGAGGGTGATCAAAAAAAAAAATCACGATACATTTTCTCGGACTCATCTTTCATTTGATCATTATCAAGACAATGATGTAAAAGATCAAGAACATACTTTTTCTTTTCTTTCAAAAACTGTTAGCTGTGATAGGCCAGCATATCATTATGATGAATTTAGATTACATAGATATGGTGAAGGGGAGCAGAAAGGTTCAAATCAATAGTTGAGCTTGCATTTTCCTCCGACAGAGGAAGAACAGTTTACATTCAATATCAATATTAGTGAAGGCAGCCAGCATCACTTCAATTTTCAATTGAAACACTGTTATGAAGAGGTATTTCTTTGTGACATTTATGACCCTATTGCTGACTATTTGGACTCTATAAGCAACATAAATGTCAAAATGTTTTTGTTAGATGAAGAATGGTTGCATTATCTTAACAAATTACATTTATGCATGTTATGGTTTCCTATATTTTTGGGGTCAAGATAGAGGAGATTATTAGTTAATCAGTTTCTAAATTGGCTGCATTGGAGATTCAATTTTACTTGATTAGTTCGCTTCTATTGTTTACAAGTAGGAGTAGGTGTGAGAATAAGCTCTTCATACGAGCAGTTTGATCATTTTCAGTTGATTGATTTCACGAATAAGTAGAGAAGGCTATAGGCAGGCTACATGAAGGTCACAGGTTTGAAGAGATCAATTGTAAAGGCCAGATGACTCCATGCCCAATGGAATACTTAAGCCAGTTGTTTTCATTCATAGATAATAGTAAAGGCATCTAGTCTGCTTGTTCTTGAAACCTCACAGGGAGGCTTTCATCCCCAGAAGGAGCCAGATGTTATCTCTTCAAATACATTTGTCAAGTTTGTTTTATTTTAGGTGATAGGAGGTCATTGAAAATTTCATTATTAAATTGTTTCAGGCTCATTTTAATGTTTTCTAATTTGTAAATAAATTTCAAAACTTTTGAATCAGTTTTCATTTCAAATAACTCAAAAAAAACAGGTTTCAGTGGTTAAGCGCCTATTTAAAACGGTTACTAAGCCACTGAAATCTCTGCTTTCAGTGAATTAAATGCAATTCTTGGGGTTCTCCTAGCCACTGAAAAGTCAGGCAAGTTTTAAATGATTAGCAGGTCATTTCAAAGTTATCCAACTGTCAAAATACATTTGTATTTTCGTCATCAGTCATTGAAATGATGGAAGGAAGTCAACTAGGACTTGGTAAGAGGTTTTAAAGTGTTATTACGAATTTGATATGATCTATCTAACTTAAACCCTCTAAACCTAACACATGTCCTATTAATTAGGATCTGATCTCTACGTGCTATATCTCATCATTTAACTACAATTCCATGAAATCACGTAGTTCCTTGTACTTCCTATCCTTCAAGGTTTATCAGCTAATCATTATCATTTCAAATTCCAATTTCTATCACATCCCTCAAAATCAGGGCTTGTCATCATTTCATTCCTCATTTCTTGCCTCTGTCGTAGCTGAAGCCCAAACCTCCCTAATTATGCATTGTGTCATCTTCCCCAAGCCTGAATTTTCCATTTGCAGGTGCAGAGAAGCATTTCGCCAGATGAAGAGAGGAAGACCTACCCTCGGGAAGGAGCTGGATGATATATTCTACCTTGAATCACACCCCGAGGTGTACCACTTCTTCAAGGACGTTGGCTGCTACAATTTTTGTGAAAATCTATAGGGATCTCATCAACAAGTAGCATAAGCTTTTGCTCTCACATTTGATGGTAGAAAAGCAGTGATTGGCAAAGATGAATTTTTGGTAGATGAAGCTCTCATAGATGAAGTGACTGAGCTTCCAAGGACTGGAGAGAACTAGTTCAAAACTATTGTTACAAATAATGTGGAATTCAGATCTTACTTGAAGCCAGAGCATAAGTGTCTCATATAGAAGAAGGACATTACTATGTCTTTTCTTGAAGAGAAATGGAATCACTTGCTAAAAGCCATCCTTGTCTACATAACTTGTGAAGGTAGATACAATAGGGTGATGATCTACCATTTTAAATTGATGAATCATTTTACTACCAAGAGCCTCTTGAATGTACCTTATTTTCTCCACAGAAGCTTGACTAAGATGGCTCATCAAGTCAAAGCCAAGCCCAGCAAGATAGAAGGTAGATTATCTCATCATGGTTTGATCAAAATTCTAGTTTGTGAGATGCTGCAGAGAAGGAATAAGGATTGGGGTTATTTCTTATTTTGGAATTAGTTTCAGATTGACCTACAGCCAGAGGATAAAAAGAGATCTTCTTCAAAGAAGTCCTCTACTCCCAGAAGTGGGAAGAGGAAGAGGAGAGATATTTCTCCAGTGGAAGCTGAGCAAGATACTCCATCTTCTAAGTCCAAGAGGGCTAAGAAGAAACTAGACTTTAGCAAGGAGACAGAGAAAGGAGAATCAAGGCCAACAAGTTGCAGAAGCTTCATCGAGCAAGCCAAAGCAGTCTAGATCTCAAAAGATCAACCAACTGTTGAGAAAGGTATATGAGTTAGAAGTTCTTGAAAGAGAAATCAAAATAAGAAATGAAAACTTAACTGAAAGAAATTCGGAGTTATATGACTGTTTTCAAGACCTAACTAGGAAATATACTAAGCTTGAAGAAAGGAATTTGATGCTAATGAAGGATAACACCAAACTGCACAGAAAGATTAGGTTATTAAGGTTACAAACACTGCCTCCAAAACCCTAGCCTCAAGATCATCTTAACTTACAAACCCTAGCAAATGCAGCTATAAATCTAAATGATCCACAGGCAGCTATTGATTCTGCTATTGTTCTAGACACTGATCAGGCTGCTAAAGCCTGAGAAGAACAGCCTTAAAATTTTTGGAAGCTAAGAGGTAATGCATTTTTTCATTTTTGGATTGTTTACTAAAACAGGCTTTTCAGTGGCTTAAGCAAACATTTCGATTATTCATTAGCCATCGAAAGCGGAACTTTCGGTGGCTTACAAGCTCGGATTTTGGATCTTCTAGCCACGGAAAGTGCAAAACAGGGCAAAAAACTACCATTTTTGCACAGATCTGAGTTTTATTGATTCAGGTGACTCGAGGGTGGTTTGTAATGATAGAAAATAATCAAAGGCATCATAATCAAGTTTCTACCTCATTTTTGAATGCACCAGCAAAGAGGAAATTATGAAGCTTCTTGTCTATGTTTAGCAAAAGAATGACATGTCCTCAAGGTGTCATTTTTTGACCTTATCCATCATCTTTGGAAGGTTTCCTGCAGCTATCGAAGATCATGAGGATATGAAGATAATTGGGATGAGGAATTTACCTAGTAAATAGGATCTTTTCCTATTTTCTTGCAACTGTTTTTGACTTTCTATTTTAAGTAAATTTGATCCAATTTTCTAGGATCTGGATTTCTGATGTAAAGGCTATAAAGTCATAAACTTTTGATGAACAAAGGGTTCGAGTCTGGAGACTAGACCATGTTGCTTTTTTACTAAGACCTTTTATATAATACAGATCACAAGTTCCTTTCACTGTTAATGTCAGATTGGCATCTTCTCTCTTTTCCTGTGTTTTGAATGATTATTGTTATCTAAGTTTGTCTAGTTGCAAATGATTGTCATCTCATTGGTCAACTCATAAACATTGATTTAACAGGTAATATGTGCTATCTTTATTCATCCCATCACATATGTGTTCTGGTTGATAGATATAGACTTTTTTCACCCACCATTTTAATTACTTATCTGATTATTGAATTTTGAAAGCATTGTCTCATCTGGTTATTTTCCTAAGTGTCTTAAGTGTGAACCATTCGTTTATGTATCCCAGTTGATCCAACATACATAGAAAACCAAAACATTTTAAGTTACCAGGATTCTTCAAGCTACAACCTGAGAAGGACTCCTGGAGAGATAACAAATTGGCATCGTTGTCGGGGAGAGTAGATTGAAGCTCAGCTTCCTTGGGAGATGACAAGATCCATCTTTGATGATAGACAAAGTCTGGACATATTTTTGGTTGTAATCATCTATCTGGCGACTACATGAAGGACAGATTCAGTGACGATTCCATTGGTCAGAAGTCTATTGGCGACTCCATTGGTATGAAATGAACAAGAGGTATGCATTTTGAAATTTCTCAAATATTATTGGTTACCCTCATCCAGTACCTAGTAGAGATGAATGGGAAAATAGTCTTCCCAGATTTCGAGGAGAAGTGTGGGAAGTGCCAGCTGAACACTTGTTGGATTTTCATGACTTTATTCACTGGCTTGAAATTATACATGAGTATGTTCAAATTAATCTTTCCAGGTATTCATTAGAGGGGTTTTCTCTTAATTGGTGTCGGTCTCTTCCAAATGCAAGTATCAGTTCTTTGGAAAATTTTCATGCTGCCTTTCATTTGTTTTGCAAAGACATATTTTCAGTTGACCTTCTATATCCTGAATGTTGTCATGATTTTAATTTATTGAATAAAGATCCAAACATTCGTGAAGACTTTGCTACAGCAGAAGATATCTCTCATCATGATCAAGGGATTGTTGATCCACATTATAACAACCATGTGATTCTTTTGAAATTGTATTAAATGCATCTATTAAATATGGTTGTGTTGGAAGATTGGTTGTTGTCATTGATGTCAACCCTAGTCATGGGTTTTGGACCGCAATATTGATGAAGGTATTTGGACATGAAGGACAATGCACATGCAGATAAAACACCCATGGATGGATAGTATAAATCATGTTGTTTCTGGTGGTATGTGGCACGTCACGTGGATCCTCGTGGTTGAAGAGAAATGAATTTTTGAAGATGACAAAGTGAATTGAAGAAGGTGTTAATGTTTATGCTATTATTATAATTCTTTGCATTTCATAAAGATAAGAGCATAATAAGCACAAGATCACTGAGAAATACACATCCACAATAGACACGGCATTTATCCTGGGAAACCCTCTAGGGGAAGAAAACCCAGCAAAAACTTCCTTATCATAAATAGCTTATCAAATGTTCAAGAGATAACTCAACCAATATAGAAAATCCTCCTCCAAGAGATGCACCACCCTTCTTCTCCTCTCACNATTATTTTCCCCTTGTAAATCCAGGTACGCACGGTTATGGTTGAAAACATAGAAAAAATCCTAGAAAGAGGGGACAGAATTGAACTTCTGGTTGATAAAACATCAACTATTCAGGACAACTCATTTCATTTCAAGAAGCAGTCCAGGCGACTTCGGCAAGCACTTTGGATGAAGAATGCAAAGCTTTTGTAAGTACTATTCTTTTCATCCTTCCATTCTGTACATTGGATGTGTAGTTTCTTGTTGCATTCTTATTAGTGGTTTCATGGAATTCACAGTTAATAGTCTTATATTGGGGCTAAATTAACATCTTTTTCCTAGATTGAATGTTCTATTTTTATTCTTTGTCCAGGGCATCATTGACTTGCTTGATTGTTGTGCTCCTGTATATCATAATTGCTTTGTGTTGTGGTGGTATAACTCTTCCATCTTGTCGATCATGACTTTCACAAATCTTGGCCATGGAACTTTTGGATGATGTTCCGTTTATCCACCTGTCTTTCAAGGCTGTCTATGAAAACATCATCAATTGTGTGCCAGACCCAATCTACAGCTTATGATGGCGTAAAAGGCTGTTTTCTTGGAGATCAGTTAGACTGATGTGATGAAATTTTGCTCAAGAATCTCAGGCTACTTGAAAGTCTTGAATTTGTGGAGGAAGGCTTTTGTATTTGTGAGAGATGTTTTCCTCTAGATTATTTGTATGTGTTATTTGTAACCTCTGCTGTTTTGCAGATTAGTATAGTGCAGAAGGTTTTAATACTGCATGCTCTTCTGGTTCGTGGATTAACCCATGGATCTAATTTTAATGGCATTAATAAACAACAATTTGCTCAATTTGTATGATTTAAATGGACAACACGTTCCGATAAATTGATCGAGTGTAATATCTTATTTGAAGGCAATTCTGTAGCTAGAGGCCCCATATTCATTGTGTTTATCACTGCCAAGAGCACTGTATCAAAGTTCAAACCTACTGGAAATTATTTGCAATTACCATTGGCCTATTGAGAGGCAGCAATTTGTTCTAGTATCAAATTTATTTATTGAATTTTTATATGATATATTTGTTTCCTACAAGTACATGAACACATGTCAGGTTAAGAAGAAACTCTATATGCTAATATGTTATGATAAAGGCAGAGATTGATTATGAAAGAATGATCGGGATATTCAGCACTGTTACGTATCCCAAAACATCTTGGTGAGTAGTCATATGACTGTAATGTGGCAGATTAATTATGTATTCCTATTATGCAAATTGTTCCTTATCTTGTGAATTATGTTTGAGGAATCTAAATTGACAGGAGGAAAGTTAAAATTTGCAGTACTATTTTGGCATATTCCTTGATGAGGTCCTCCTAACGAGTTTATTTAAATGGTTCAGGATGAGACATTTTTGTCAGCTGATTATGGAATGTCCTTGGTGACTTTGTAATTGTGCCGAGAGGTGATTTCCACAGCACAGTAGAGGGGCGATGTGTCATGTCTGTTCGTAGCACTAATGTGGCATATGTTGTCCAAAAATATCACTTTAATAAAATAAAAATAATAGAATAAATACACAGGGTCAATGTATTACTATCAATAAAATCTGACAAAACTATACATATATAAATACCAAAAGTATCACTTTAATAAAATAAAAATAATAGAATAAATACACAGGGTCAATGTATTACTATCAATAAAATCTGACAAAACTATACATATATAAATACCAGCCTAGATCCATCTTAACCATGGACCTATCAAGTGTTGAGAGGGATCAAATCCCATGAGGTGCAAACTTTTTGATCCCTTTCGCCACTCAATAGATCTGGGATTAAGATGGAGCTATGCTGGTTAGTATAAATGATAGTTAGCTTCCTAATTTGGTCTGTGAGTTTTACGAGGGATCAAATCCTTTGAGGTGTAAACCTTTTGATCCATCCCGACGCTTGATAGATGGATCTATGCTGGTTAATATAAAATGATAGTTTGACTTACTAATTCGGCGTGAGATATACGATGATTTTTTTTTTTAGTTTTGGATATGTGCAGTCATGAATATGAAAATAATTTGAGGATCAATTGATGTTGTAAAGGGCAAGTTATGTTTTAGTCAATGCCAATGTTATCAGAACTGGTCTAGAACCTGCTAAATTGGCTTGTTGGATCAGTTCCGAGAGGTTTTCAAGCGGAACCAGTCCATTAAATCAGAAATGGCTGGTTCCACATGAAAATGGTTTTTCCAATATGAACCGGCTGATTCTGTATAGTTTGGAAGGGGTGTGTGGGCCTGCCAAATTCACTTTAAAAATGAAAAAAAACTAAAGCATAAAACCTTAAACCTAATTCTAAACCCTTATTTGCTATATACATTAGAAAACTTTGCATGTGTTTGATGGTTTGGATTCACATGGATGTACATGAATGATTTTTATTTTTATTTTTATGTATTTTTTGGTTATCGATTTTTGTTTCCGAGTTTCATTGGTTCCAGTTTTTAGGGTCAACTAGTTTGGTAATCGGTCCAGTTTTAATAACATTAGCTAGTGCTTTTAACTTCATGGAGCTAGTGCATCCCAAAGTTCCCTTTGAAGTCTTTACTTTGGTGAGAATGCTTTGAATGCATTTAAAATGGTATGATATTATAGGACTCGAGTTTTGTTATGTTGGATTCTAGGCATGGCAGTTTGTTTTGTTTGGGAATTCCTTTTCCATTGATAGAGGTGAGGTTTATATATTTAAGTTCTTTGAGTTATAGTGTTCTTGTTATTGTATGAGGCTTATCTATTTAAATTCTTGTATTATAATGTTATGGTGTATCATAGTATCGAATGTTAGTAAAACATAGTTGGCATGGATCCTTTGATGACATTGCTCTTCTTAGACACTCATAGAGTATCCTCTTTGTCATTGACGGCATCAAACTTTTGACATTATCTGCGTTTTTTTGAATTTGATTGTATAAAAATCCAATGTCATTTGTAACCTCAAGTGTTTTTACTTGAAAGAAGCAGGTTTCTTTTGAATTGGAAGAAGATGATGACCTAAAGTTGTCAGATATGGATAACCTGGTAATATCATCAACAATTCTAATTGCTAGGATATTCTTGATTACAATTTAGTGAGGTGAAAAATCTATTGTTTTACCTTCACCTGAATGAATGAGTTGATATATTGTATAGAAGATTGTAGGAGAGACTTGGAACACATAAATACATCATTAAAATGACCATCATCTAGTTGAACTGTTTCAGACCTTACAACACTAAGAGATCTATCATCACCAACAAATATTTGTTTGGTGTTGTATTAATTAAAATCATAAAAAATGGCTTTATCTTTAGCCATATGATAAGATGCTCCAGAATCAATAAGCCACTCATTAGAAGAAGTAGATGTTGCATTGAAGGAAAAATTAGAAGTAGAAATTGCATGTTCATGAGAAGAAGAAGAAGAATCAAGATTGATGTTGTGCTTATTCATTGCTGCATCTAAGGCCTCTATCTTTTTAAAACATTTAGACTCTAGATGACTATCTCGTCTACAAAAATTGCAATGTTTCTTAGTGTTCTTACTTTTTGATTTTGTTCCTTTGTCACCATTGGGAGTAGGAACTAGCTTAAGAGGGTTCAAGACCCTTGTTTTCCTTCTTGTTGGGAGAATGCTGCTTCTTTAGATGCTTGTATTTATCCTTATGTTGGGCCATTAAGGCTTTGTTAGATGTACCTGCAGTGCTAATCACTCTAAAATGCAATAGCTTATCTTGTTCTTTAATCAAATAATCACAAAAAACTTAAAGAGAGTGTGGTGTGTATGCAACCCCTAGAGCTTCTTGGGTGGAGTGAAAAGTAGATACAAAAATAGAATATGCACTACCAATCTTAACAAGAATAACATATATCAATTGGTCATCATTTTTTTTCTATTTTCCAATCTTCAAGTAAAAGTCCGCGTGTTTTGGACTTACATAATTTTCAATGCCAGATAAATCACTGGGATTTAAAGTAATCAATTGGTTTTCAAGTTGGTGGGTTCAAATCTCATTGTGTTTACCAAATATGGTTTTCAACTTTTCCCAAAGCGTCATTTGGTTTGTCAACTTCTTGAAGGTGAAACCATAAGTCACTAGAGATGGACATTCTGATTAATCCACGTGCTTTGTTATTATCCCATTTGGCTTTATTTGAGGAATTAGTAGAGAGTTGTTTTCTTTTTCTTTTTTTCTTTTGTTTCGAAGGTAATTTACTTCATAGGATATCCTCCACATGATATTTCCATGATATGTAGTTTGAATTGGTAAGAAAAAGATAATTTGATTAGCCATATTCTAATATGCAGGTAATATGGCTTCAAAAGAAAAAATTCACTGTTTGGATGGAAAGCTCTTGGAAATATAGACAATTAGAAAAATGGCATTGAAAATGGACTTTTGATGTCAACGTTATGCTATTTTTAAGAAAGAAATAAAATGTAAGCAAAGTGCCATGTGGTAGGTAGAGGTTGGTCCACGTGGCGATGGATGCATAATGAGGTAGTTGAGTAAAATATGTTTTCATTTCTTTTCTAACTTTCTCTATAAGTTCACTTTTACGAATAAGTTATTTTTACATTAAGTGACCCAATTACAATAAAGTTACTTCATAAGTTAAAGTTGCTTGCAAAAAATAATTTAAAAGAACATTAAAGTTGCTTTATAGTAATTCAATTTAATAATTTGCTATGTGATAACTTAAAGTTGCATGATTGTTTTCAAAAAGTAACCCAATGAAAAGAAAGATTTGAACTCAAGGCCTATTATTTAATAAAGTTAATTTCAATCAAATGAGTTAATGCAAAATATATAACAAATGTTATCAATGATGCTGCTTATTTTATTGATTCTTTTTTGAACTTTTTGCCTCGAAGTGCATGCTTACCCCAAAACCCTTGTTTTCACTTGCAAAAACTTCAATTTAGTCGCGCACACACAAAAAAGAAATTTAAAAAAAAATAAGACTTCACAAGATTGAGGTTAGATTTCGGTTAGCCTACTCAAAAAATGTAAGTTTTCTTTTCTTTTGTTTTTGATTTGTTGAAATTGCATAAACCATAGATCAAATAGCATACACAAAAAATAAAACACTTTTGATTTGTTTATGGTTTATTGAGATTGTGCAAAATGCATGACAAAGAGCATACACGAGCCCAAAATTGTAGTGAATCAAAAATATAAACAAAATATCAAAATATTAACACTATAAATAAAACCATGATGCAACTTTATATCTCTGGATCTAACAAAAATCGTTGTATCTTGGGAAAACAAAAACCTTTTCTGGTGAAATGAATAGTGCTTCCAATTGAAAACAACACTTCATATACAATGGAATAACTCGATTAGCCCAAAAATACACAAATAACAGAATCTAGGAAGCTTTTGATGCATGCAACGACATAGGTTCATGATCTTGATCAACAATGGGAGTGGGTATTGATATGGGCTCTGATACCTTTTCGATAAACAAGGTATTCCACACACGTTGAACACCTTAAACAACCACTTACACAAACATATCAAAGATCAATACACCAATGTATTATGTGGTTAAAACCCTCAAAGAAAGAAATATTCCACGATCCCAACCAACACGACCACTTGAGACAATATATTAATGCAACATATATTTTTAATTTTTTTTTTAATATGAGTTTCTTATAATCAATCATTAACAAATGATTCTCCATGATCTTAAGAAAGAGATCATGGACCAATCAAGTTTTAAGCCATTGATCAATATAGCCATTAGTATTGAGGAAAATACGGACCCTCAGATCACTTTATGTCTATAACATATCATGACTGTCGAATTACATAACTACAAATGCATACCAATGAAACACACTAAATAAACACACTTTACTTAAAAACACATTATAACAAATTGATCTTAACTAAATTCTAAGTGTCTAAATATATTAACACTAGAGTCTAAATCTAATTTGAGGAAATCCAACAAATATATTTTTTACAATCACTTTATTTTCCTCACAAATCACCATTAATTTGTAGTGCTAACCTTTTTCTATTTAGATACAATTTTTCTTAAAACCCTTTAATCTTGCCCTTATTTACCATCCATAAACACTCCCACATCATCCAAACACCAAACTTGAGTTTATTTTTTTAATCAAAATTAGTTTTTTAACTATCAAAATAGCTAAATGTACAATGCTATATATAAGAAAAAGGCATGCTTGCCTGCTTCAGTGAGCCTTAGACCTTTAGGACACTTATATGCAATGATTGGTAGATTAAATGAAAAATGTGCCCATAATAGAAAAAAATTATGTGATTATGGCCATTGACCTCCAAAATTCAAAAGCCACTAAAGTATGAACAAAATATAACGACTCTTTGCTCCAATGTGCCCTCAATATAATGTAGAAATGAAATATATAGAAATAATTCAATACAATGTAAGTCACCCAATAGATGAATGATGATGATAATGGTGATGATTGTTAATGTTTTATGTTGATATTATAGTTCTTTGCATTATATAAGATAAGAGCATAATATGAACAAGATCACTGAGAAATACACATCCACAATAGACACATCATTTATCCTGGGAAACCCTCTAGGGGAAGAAAACCTAGCAAAAACTTCCTTATCATAAATAGCTTATCAAGAGTTCAAGAGATAACTCAACCAATACAAAAAATCCTCCTCCAAGAGATGCACCACCCTTCTTCTCCTCTCACTAACTTGAAATTGCAGCTTGCCTCATAAGAGAATGAGCAAGTGA
>SNQJ01S0008451.1:61937-98759 GCA_010110895.2 Picea sitchensis | reverse complement strand
ATTTATCCTGGGAAATCCTCTAGGGGAAGAAAACCCAGCAAAAACTTCCTTATCATAAATAGCTTATCAAATGTTCAAGAGATAACTCAACCAATACAAAAAATCCTCCTCCAAGAGATGCACCACCCTTCTTCTCCTCTCACTAACTTGAAATTGCAGCTTGCCTCATAAGAGAATGAGCAAGTGAAGTGTGAGTTAGAAGTGAGGCGCTAGCCTCTTATTTATACTAATTTGGCATGTGTGAAGAGTCACCATCTGGAAGGGCCGACCTCTCACATTGGGTGGGTAAATCCACCTTTAATTAAATCTAGCCCTTTCATTTTAACTGTTGGGGCCGACTTCTTATTCTTTACATTATAATTGTCCGATGACCAATCCGCAAAAGGGGATTTGGTCCTTATACAATTACCGACTTGATTAATCCTCAATAGGGATTAATCTAATAATAAAAATAATAATAATGACATGATTAATCCACAATGGGGATTTAATCCAATAACAAAATAACAAGAATGCTCTTCGCAGTTACATTATTTCAACAGAAGGAAGTACATGTAAGCCTTGAAGATAATTAAAGAAAAGAATTACAAAATAAGAAAGTGTCAGGTCGGCCCTAATATTAAAAGGAAGTGACATAAATGGTATAAATACATATCATTATACATTCATTTAATACACAAGTCGAATTTCAAATGAAATCAGAAGTAAAGAAGGTTGGATTTCAAGGGAGGATGAAGTATTTTGGTGATGTGTTCTAAGGTATGTTATTTTCAGGTCATCTTACCATTTTCGCTATAACTTTTTTTTCTATAACGATTCAGATGGTGAAATTTCTATGGTATTGAGAAGACATGTCAAGATACCTGTGGTAAAATTTTCATCTCTTGATTCGCTATAATTATGGAGATACACTATGTGGAAGATAGGGTTTTTGACCAGTCCTGAAGCTAGTCAATAAACAAGTGTTCCAGGTAAAAAAGTCATAACCTCTTCATAGAGAATCCAAATGATGTGGGACCAATTTCATTGGAAATAGTACGGACTGTAGTTTCTTGTATGCGAGTTTCAGAATCTAATGTTAAATATTGAGCGCAGGGCATTTTGTACAAGTCCGGTCTCCTGAATAAACCAGAATTGAATAAGCTCTATCATTCTTTCTATAACTTCCTTTTGGGGAGGATTCAAGGAGTGAAACTTGGAGATGTTTCAGAAAATACATTGAGTAATATTATCTATAGGATCAGAGTATTCCAAGAATTGAAGAATTGCAGAAGTTGAAGAATTCTCATGAAGCATTATCAGGTTCTATGTGATGGTTGGTTGATGGTGATGATTTAATTATCTCTCATATATTCTTGGGTGGAAGGAAGGGGCAAGAATGGATAGTTAAACCCTCTCTTTATATTGGAGGATTCCATCTTCCTCTTGGAGGTTTATCCCTCCCTTTACATTTGGAAGTTGTACCTACCTTTGGAAGTCATTACTTCCCTTGAACAATAACTATTGATTATTTCTCATATATTGTGCATGGTATACTGTGGTGTATTGGTGTAACTCTTACACTATTGTTCATTTCTCATTGGATATAATTGAATGGTTTAAGTATAAGTTGAAAAAGGTTTTAAATTGTACTTGATATTAATTCAACCCCCCTCTCAGTATCAACAGGTTTTCATGAAGATCAGATTGTTTCTTTTGAAAATTTTAAAGATGATGAGTAGATTGACAGATCAGCGGGTGGAAGTTTCAGATTTGTAGTAAATATTGAGGGTATCCCACAATTTCTAGCTTTGCAGATCAAGGAAAGTTGTAGTAACTATGTGGAACAAGCTGATATTTTTCCAGATTTGTTTCAGGATTTTATTGATGATACTTCTATACAAAAATCTTCATCTTTGTCATTAGGATCTATTCTTGATGTTCCTATATTCGACCAATACAGTGATAAGGAATAATATTTTGAGATTTGTGAAGGCTTGTTGTTTACTATAATTTCATTTAGTTCTACTTTTCAGCAGGGAGATGATCAGAAATGTGTGCATGCTATGGTTGATGTTAGTTATGAATCTGTTGATCAAAATTCCAGTGATATGTCTTGCAAAAATATCATTGTTGGAGAGGGAGATCAAAAAAAAATTCATGATACATTTTCTCAGACTCATCTTTCATTTGATCATTATCAAGACAATGATGTAAAAGTCAAGAACATACTTTTTCTTTTCTTTCAAAAACTGTTAGCTATGATAGGCCAGCATATCATTATGATGAATTCAGATTACAGAGATGTGGTGAAGGGGAGCAGAAAGGTTCATATCAGCAGTTGAGCTTGCATTTTCCTCCGAAAAAGGAAGAACAGTTTACATTCAATATCGATATTAGTGAAGGAAGCCAGCATCACTTCAATTTTCAATTGAAACACTGTTATGAAGAGGTATTTCTTTGTGACATTTATGACCCTATTGCTGACTATTTGGAATCTATAAGCAGCATAAATGTCAAAATGATTTTGTTAGATGAAGAATGGTTGTGTTATCTTAACAAATTACATTTCTGCGTGTTATGGTTTTCTATATTTTTGGGGTCAAGATCGAGGAGATTATTAGTTAATCAGTTTCTAAATTGGTTGCATTGGAGATTTAGTTTTACTTAATCAACTCACTTCTACTATTTACAAGTAGGAGTAGGTGTGATAATAAGCTCTTCATATGAGCAGATAGATCATTTTCAGTTGATTGATTTCATGAATAAGTAGAGCAGGCTATAGGCAGGCTACAAGCAGATCATGGGTTTGAAGAGATCAATTGTGAATGCCAGATGACTCCATGCCCAATGGTAAAGGCCAGATGACTCTATGCCCAATGGAATACTTAAGCCAGTTGTTTTCAGTCATAGATAATAGGAAAGGCATCTAGTCTGCTTATTCTTGAAACCTCACAGGGAGGCTTTCATCCCCAGAAGGAGCCACATGTTATCTCCTCAAATAAATTTTTCAAGTTTGTTTTATTTTAGGTGATAGGAGGTCATTGAAAGTTTCGTTATTAAATTTTTTCAAGCTCATTTTAATGAGTTCTAATTTGTAAATAAATTTCAAAACTTTTGAGTCAATTTTCATTTCAAAAAACTAAAAAAAAACAGGTTTCGGTGGTTACACCCCTATTTAAAACGGTTACTAAGCCACCAAAATCTCTACTTTTAGTGACATAAATGAAATTCTCGGGGTTCTCCTAGCCACCGAAAAGTCAGGAAAGTTTTAAATGATTAGCAGGTCATTCCAAAGTTATCTAACTGTTAAAATACAATTGTATTTTCGTCATCAGTCATTGAAATGATGGAAGGAAGTCGACTAGGACTTGGTAAGAGGTTTTAAAGTGTTATTATGAATTTGATATGATCTATCTAACTTAAACCCTACACATGTCCTATTAATTAAGATCTGATCTTTGCGTGCTATGTCTCATCATTTAACTACAGTTCCATGAAATCACATAGTTCCTTGTACTTCCTATCCTTCGAGGTTTATCAGCTAATTATTATCATTTCAAATTCCAATTTCTATCACATCCCTCAAAATCGGGGCTTTCCTTGTTTTCATTCCTCATGTCTTGCCTCTATCGTAGTTGAAGCTCAAACCTCCCTAATTATGTGTTGTGTCGTCTTCCCCAAGCCTAAATTTTCCATTTGCAGGTGCAGAGAAGCATTTCACCAAATGAAGAGAGGAAGACCTGCCCTCAGGAAGGAGCTAGATGATATCTTCTACCTTGAATCACACTCTGAGGTGTGTCAGTTCTTCAAGAACGTTGGTTGATACAAGTTTTGTGAAAAACTACAGGGATATCATCAACAAGTACCATAATCTTTTTCTCTCACATTTGATGGTAGAAAAGTAGTGATTGGCAAAGATGAATTTTTGGTAGATGAAGCTCTCATAGTTGAGGTGATTGAGCTTCCAAGGACTGGAGAGAACTGGTTCAAAACTACTGTTACAAAGGATTTGGAATTCAGATCTTACTTGAAGCCAGAGCACAAGTGTCTCATATGGAAGAAGGACATTCCTTTGTCCTTTCTTGAAGATAAATGGAAACACTTGCTAAAATCCATCCTTGTCTACATAACATGTGAAGGTAGATACAATAGGGTGATGATCTACCATTTTAAATTGATGAATCATTTTACTGCCAGGAGCCTATTGAATCTACCTTATTTTTTCCACAGAAGTTTGACTAAGATGGCTCATCAAGTCAAATCCAAGCCCAACAAGATATAAGGTAGATTATCTCATCATGGTTTGATCAAACTTCTGGTTTGTGAGCTGCTGCAGAGAAGGAATAAGGATTGGGGTTATTTCTTATTTTGGAATATGTTTCAGACTGACCTACAGCCAGAGGATAAAAAGAGATCTTCTTCAAAGAAGTCCTCTACTCCTAGAAGTAAGAAGAGGAAGAGGAGAGTTATTTCTCCAGTGGCAGTTGAGCAAGATACTCCATCTTCTAAGTCCAAGA
Source organism: Picea sitchensis (assembly GCA_010110895.2). NCBI lineage: Eukaryota > Viridiplantae > Streptophyta > Pinopsida > Pinales > Pinaceae > Picea > Picea sitchensis. The sequence continues at coordinate 94,260 of SNQJ01S0008451.1, read as the reverse complement.
GGGCTAAGAAGAAACTATAATTCAACAAGGAGACAGAGAAAGGAGAATCAAGGCCAACAAGTTGCAGAAGCCTCATCAAGCAAGCCAAAGAAATCTAGATCTCAAAAGATCAACTAGTTGTTGAGACAGGTATATGAGTTAGAATTTCTTGAAAGAGAAATCAAAAGAAGAAATGAAAACTTAACTGAAATAAATGTTGAGTTATATGACTGTTTTCAAGACCTAAATAGGAAATATACTAAGCTTGAATAAAGGAATCTAATCTTAATGAAGGATAACATCAAACTGTACAGAAAGCTTAGGTTATTAAGGTTACAAAAACTGCCTCAAAAACCCCAGCCTTAAGATCAGCTTGACTTAGAAACCCTAGCAGATGCAACTATAAATCTAAATGATCTAAGGTAGCTATTGATTATGTTATCGTTCCAGACACTGATCAGACTGTTGAAGCCTCAGAAGAATAGTCTTAAAAGTTTTGGAACCTAAGAGGTAATGCATTTTTGCATTTTTGGATTGTTTACTAAAACAGGTTTTTTGGTGGCTTAGGCGAACATTTCGATTGTTCATTAGCCACCGAAAGCAGAACTTTTGGTGGCTTACAGGCTCGTAGTTTGGCTCTTCTAGCCACCGAAAGTGCATAACAGGGCAGAAAACTACCATTTATGCACAGATCCGAGTTTTATTGATTCAGGTGACTCGAGGGTGGCTTCTAATGATAGAAAATAATCAAAGGCATCATAATCAAGTTTCTATCTCAGTTTTGAAAGCACCAACAAAGAGGAAATGATGAAGCTTCTTGTCTATGTTTAGCAAAAGAATGACATGTCCTCAAGGTGTCATTTTTTGACCTTATCCATCATCTTTGGAAGGTTTCCTGCAACTATAGAAGATCATGAGGATATGAAGATAATTGGGATGAGGAATTGACCTAGTAAATAGGATCTTTTCCTATTCTCTTGCAATTGTTTTTTACTTTCTATTTTAAGTAAATTTCATCCAGTTTTCTAGGATCTTGATATTTGATGTAAAGGCTATAAAGTCATAAAATTTTGATGAACAAAGGGTTCGAGTCTGGAGACTAGACCATGTTGTTTTTGTACTGAGACCTTTTATATAATACAGATCACAAGTTCCTTTCACTGTTAATGTCAGATTGTCATCTTCTCTCTTTTCCTGTGTTTTGAATGATTATTGTTATCTAAGTTTGTCTAGTTGCAAATGAATGTCATCTCATTGGTCAACTCATAAACCTTGATTTAACAAGTAATATGTGTTATTTTTATTCATCCCATCACATATGTGTTCTGGTTTATAGATATAGACTTTCTTCACCCACCATTTCAATTATTTATCTGATTATTGACTTTTGAAAGGATTGTCTCATCTGGTTATATTACTAAGTGTCTTAAATGTGAACCAGTCATTTATGTATCCCATTTGATCCAACATACACAGAAAACCAAAACATTTTAAGTTACCAGGCTTCTTCAAGCTACAACCTGATAAGGACTCCTAGAGAGATAACACTACACACCCATACTACCATTAGTCTTCTTTTTAGAGATAGTGACATACTCTATCCTTTGTGCTTGGTTTTTAATACTACTTACTTTTGAGATAATTCTATCATATTTTACTTTGAGATTTTTGAGTTGGAACTCAACTTCTTCAATTATTTTTTGGTGACCATCTTGAATCTCATCTTCCTTATCTTTCAAAAGTTGAATGGTGATATTTTGCATCAATTTATTTCTTCATTCTTCAATTATTGCTTGCATTTATTCTTTGATATCATCATTATCTAAGGCTTCTTCAACAACTTTATTCATTTATTCACTAATGATCTTTGTTTCTACTTCTTGTAGGAGCCTTTTCACATTCTTAATATCATTAATATGTTCTTGATTATGCTTATGGAACCTTTTGATTTCTTCATATTTTTTTCAATTCTTCCCTTGACTCATCTTTTTCCCCACTTTCCTTTTCTAATATTTTCTTGTTTTAATTTTTGATCCTCCTCAATGAGTGCTTCATTAAGGTCTCGAATATTTGACAACTCATCACCCTTCTTGATTTACTCATCTTTCTTTTCCAATTCTTCACTCAAATATTCAATTTATTGTCTTAATATATTAACCTAATTCATCAATAATTTATTAATGGAATGAATTTCTTATTCTTATTCATGTGTGGGAATACCTTGTTTTTTCGAACATGGTATCAAAGCCCGTTTGAAGACTCATTTATGGTGTTGATCGATATCTTGAACCTGTGTTGCTAATTTCTAGGTTCTACTATTTATGTGCATTTCTTGGTTGAGTGGACTATTCCATTACTTCAAGGGCACTGCTTTTAGTTGGAAATGTTTTTCATTTCACTTGAAAAGGATTTTGTTTTCCTGAGATATGGCCATTTATGTTAGATCCGTTGGTAGAAAGTTTGATTACAGCCTTGTTTTTAAATTTGCAGAGTTAATATGTCATTTTTCAATTTTTTGTTCCAATTTGCTACTCTTTCCACTCTATGTATGTTCATTTTCGTACACATTATGCTATCTCAGAAAATCATATACAGAGCTAAAAGTGTTTTCTTTTCTATGTATTATCTTTACTTTATGTTTAATGTGAGCTCAGAAAATCAAAAATAGAGAGAGAACTTGCATTTTTTTAGAAAGCTAACCAAGATCTAACCCTATTATTGTAAAGTTTTAGAAAAAAAAATCAAAAAATTTGTGTGTTTCCATGTGCAGCCACGTTGATGTTTTTTGCAGGAAAAAACAAGGGTTCTTGGGTAAGCACGTACTTTTAGGTAAAGAGTAAAAAGAAAACCTCCTCCATCAAATTTGCTATATATTTTGCATTCGCTCACTTGATTGAAAGTTGTTTTATTTAATAAGATGTCTTGAGTTCAAGTCTTTTTTTTTAAGTTACTTTAAAAAAAAAACATACAACCTTGAGTTATCTCATAACTTTATTCTAAAGTGCTTTTCACTTAAATTACAAAAGTGAATCACTATAAACTAACTTTTTACATGCAACTTTAATTTATAAACTAACTTCATTGTAAAAGTGATTCTCACTTATTCTACAAAAGTGAGTCACTACATAAGTAACTTATTTGTAAAAGTGAACTTACACACAAAGTTAGAGAAGGAATGGAATTTATTTTTACTCACCAACCTCATTGTCCATTCATCACCACATGGGCCAACTTATACCTACCACATGGCACCTTACTGTTTATTCTTTTTTTAAATGGCGTAACTTTCACATCCAAAGTCCATTTTAGTGCATTTTTTTAAACTACCTACTTTTTCGAGATCTTTCCATCCAAATAGTCAATTTAAGCTTTTCAATACATATTACCTTAATATTTTAATATGGATACTCCAGGTGATATTTTTCTTACCAATACCCATTACTTCTCATGGAAATCACATATGGAGGATGTACTATGAAGTAAAGTATTGTACCAGATTACCTTGGGAAAAGAAAAATCTCCCACTGATGTTGAAAATAAATCCAAATGGGATAGTAAAAATGATGAAGAATGTGGATTAATCAAAATTTCCATCTCTCCCTATTTACAATTTCATCTTCAAGGAATTGATGACCTAGATGAAGCTTGGGATAAGCTAGAATCCATATTTGATAAACACAATGTGATCTGAGCCCACCAACTTGAAAATGAGTTAATGACTTTAAATCAAAATGATTTTCCTTTCATTGAAGATTATTTATCTAAGTTCAAAACACTATGAATTTTACTTAAATACTATAAAATAGATATGAAGGATGACCGATGCATATATTTTATTCTCGCTAAGATTGGTAGTGCATAATTTGTCTTTGTGTCTACCTATTATGCCACTAGAGAAGCTCTAGGGGATTCTTATAACACTCCCACTCTTGAGTCTTTTTGTAATTCTCTAACTAGAGAGCAAGATGAGCTCTTACATATTAGAGTGATCAACATTACAGGTAAATATAACAAAGCCTCAATGACCTAGTAGAAAGATAAAACCAAACATCCAAAGAAACAACATCCTCACAACAATAATAAAAACAAGGGGCCCAAACCCTCTTACCCAGCTTCTACACCCAATGGTGACAAAGAACTAAAATTAGAAAATAAGAAGACTAAAAGGAATTGCAATTTGTGTAGGTAAGATGGTCATCCGGAGTCTAAATGTTTTAAAAAGATGGAGACCTTAAAAGCAATAATAACTAAGAACAACATCAATATTGATTCTTCTTCTTCTAACTCTTCTTCTCATGGGCATGCAATTTTTTCTTCTAGTTTCTCCTTCACTGCAACATCTACTTCTTCTTGTTGTGAGTGGCTTATTGATTCTAGATCATCTCATCATATGGCTAAGACTAAAGCCATTTTTCTACTCTTAACGATTGCAACACCAAAAAATATGTGTTGGTGATGATAGATCTGTGTTCGACAACAAATGTCTTCCAACAACGAATGAATACCTTAAGTAACCACTCACACAACCATATCAAAGATCAACACACCGATGTTTTTGCGTGGTAAAATCATTGTGGGGAAACATCCATGACCCCAACCAACACGACCACTTGGAGGAATTTATTAATGAAAAATAAATATTACTAAGATATTTACAAGAGATTTTCTCACAATCAATCATCGAAAAATAACCATCCATTCTCTTTAAATAGAGATCATGGACCAATCGGGTGTTAATCCATGGATCAGTGTAGTCGTTAAGATCGAGGAGAATATGAGTCATCGGATCACTCTATGTCGGGGACATATTGTGACCGTCGGATCACCTAACTACTAATGCATACTAATGTGTACTAAGAAACACAATTTTACCTAACGACACATTAGACCAAGTTGATCTTAACTAACTCTTATGTGTCTAAATATCCTAACATCCCCCCTCAAGAACAACTTGGGATATGATTGAACATTTTACAAAGGATAAACAATATGAGAGGGAAGGAGGCATTAGAGGCTATCACCCCTTAATGACAAATTTATTAACTCTTAACATAGATCGAAGTTTGGAAATTTTCAATTCTGTAATAGACTTTGTGAAAATGTCTACAACTTTAACTTCTGTAGGGAAAAAGAGAACTTCAATAACTCAATCATGAATGAGATTTATGATGAACTTCATATGTAGCTCAATGTGTTTGTTGCGTTGATGTTGAACTAGATCTTTGGCAAGTTTGATGGCACTCTCATTATCACACCAAATGGTGGTCAGATAATATTGTTGGAAGCCAAACTTTGAAAGGATATGTCCAAGACAAAGGATTCTTGACTTGCATTAATTGTTGCTTAGTACTCTACTTATATTAATGAAAGAGAAATAGCTTGTTGTTTCTTACAAGTCCAAGTGGAAAGTCCTAAACTAAGGCTGGAAACATAATCTACAGTAAATTTTGATCATCAGGTTCATCGACCCAATTTGAATCAATGAAACCAAACAGCAAAGGAGTACCCTCTGAGTTGTAATGTATCCTGAACTGAACTATACCCAAAACATACCGAAGTATCCTTTTAGTTGCTTCCCAATGGATTTCATGGGGTGTTTTCATATATCCGAAAACAATACCAACAACAAAGGAAATATCAAGATGGGTATGAGTCAAATATAAGAGGCTACCAACTAACTGATGGTACAAAGTGGCATCAACATCAAGAGAATAAGTGGCAACAAATTTGACTTCAGACTGGAAGAGAGAAACGTATGGCTTAGAATGTTCCATGTGAAAGCGATGAAGAATTTCACAATCATACTTAGATAGAGAAAAAAAAATCCTTCCTTGGTTTGCAAAACTTGGAGGCTAAGGAAATAGTGCAAATGGCCTAAGTCAGTCATTTCAAATTTCTTTGGTTTTCACATGGTTTAAAATTTTAGGGTCACTATCAGTGAGGATAAGTTCATCAACATAAAGAAAAAGTATTATGAGATGGATTCCTACTTTCATGGTATATATATATTAGGGTCGGAATGACAACTAGAAAATCCGATATCAAGAAGAAAGTTGTCCATTTTTTCATACCAAGCTCGAGGAGCTTGTTTAATACCATAAAGAGATTTATTAAGGGCGAAAAAAAGGATGGAGCCATTCTAGACATAGCCAAGAGGTTGTTCCACGTAGATTTTTTCTTACAAATCCCCATGCAAGAAGGCGTATTTTGCATCCATTTGATGGACCACCCATTTATGTGAGGATGCAAGGGATAGAACAAGGTGGATGGAATTCATTTTGGATACAAGGGAAAAGGTTTCAATATAGTCAATGCCTTCAACTTGACAAAACCCTTTGGAAACTAACTAGGCCTTGTGTCTTTCAACACTTCCATATGAGGCATACTTAGTTTGGTACACCCATTTACATCTGATAAGTTTTCTTCCTTTCGGAAGAGGTACAAGATCCCAAGTATCATTCTCCATTAAAGAGTGATACTCTTCATTCATTGGTTTGTCCCAATCTAGATGACCTAAAGCTTCTACAAACGTTTCTGGATCATGAGTCTATGAAACTTGATCCAAAAGAGAAGAGGCTCATTGGAACTCTAAACGTGTATGACACTAATCTGAAGGATCATCAACAAGATCACCATCTACTTCTTGAGTTGAACAAAACCATCTAGGAAGTTATGGTGTTGGTGCAAGTTCAATTCAATGGATTCATCTGAAGGAAGGTGGGTAGGCAGAGGTGTATTTTCATCCTCATTGCCATCCTATGAAGAAGAAGAAACCAGAATAGGAATAGAAGATGGCATAAATGTCGAAGATGGATCATAGGTCAAAGAAGGCATAAACGTCGAATTAGACTCGCAGGCTAAGAGATTTTCATCAAAATTAACATCTCTTCCAATAATAATCTCATTAGAATGAATTTAAAGAAGTCTCTAACCTTTGACATCTTTAGAATATCCAACAAAAATACACTTTTCACTTCTAAGCTATAAAGCTTTCCTTTTCTCATTAGGAATGTGATCCCATGCTACACTGCCAAATAAACAGAAGTGTCTTACATCTAGATTAATTTTATTCCATGCTTCTTCCAATGTTATATTTTTTATAGCCTTTCTAGGAGTGTGATTTACAATGTAATTTTCACAATTAATGTCTTATGCCCAATAATTAAGACTTAATGTGTGATTTTTTCTCTCAACAACACCATTTTGTTATGGTATATATGGAACAGTGTGTTGCATTTGGATTCCTTGTGTTTCCTCTATTATTTCTTCTTAACCTCTGAAATTGATGTCCAAAAAAAATTTCGACAATGACCTTTTAATCCAAAAAAAAATCAAACACTTCGCTCTCAATGAAAGTTAAGAAATACTTGCAACCAAAAAATAAATAAATAAATAAATGGAGAACAAATCGGATCACACAAGTCAATGTGAACAAGCTGCAAAGGGGTCGAGGCATGCTAAAAGGCACATTTGAAAAAATTGTCACGATGATGTTTGTCGAGAAAACAACCGACACAAACACCTCTGCAAGAAACAAGAGGAAGAACAACCACCATTTTTCGATTACATAGTTGTTGCAATGAGAGATAGTTTAGATGACCAAACCACTCATGCCAAAGTTTGTTTAGGTCATCTCTATGAGAAACAAAAACTGATGGAAAATATGATGACCAAAAGTTTTCAAACTTGTACAACTGGGTAATATCATCAGCAATTCCAATTGCAAGAACATGCTTAGGATATTTTAGATCCTTGATTACAACTTAGTGAGGTAAAAACTCTATGGTTTTACCTTCACCTAAATGAATGATTTGATACATTGATAGAAGGTTATAGGAAAGCTTTGGAACACACAATACATCATTGAGATGACCATTATCTACTTGAATTGTTCTAGACCCTAAAACACTAAGAGATCTATCATCACCAACAAATGTTTTCTTGGTGTTACATTCATTAAGAGTAGAAAATATGGATTTATACTTAGACATATGACAAGATGCTCCAAAATCAATAAGCCACTCATCAGAAGAAGAAGAAGAATTTGCATTGAAGGAAAAACTAGAAGCAGAAAGTGCATGTCCATGAGAAGAAGAAGAAAAAGAATCTAGGTTTTTATATTTTTAAAACATTTGGACTCCACATGACCATGTTTCCCAAAAAAGATGCAATGTATGTCATTCTTCTTACTTTTTGATTTTTATCCTTTGTCACCATTAGGAGTGGAAGTTGGTTGTGAGGGTTTGGGACCCTTGTTTTGATTGTTGTTGTGGCGAGGATGTTGCTTCTTTGGATTCTTGGATTTATATTTATGTTAGGCCACTAAGGATTTGTTGGATGTACATGTGTTGATGTTTGTATCATCATATAGGTACTTACGCACAGGTCTAAGTGTCTAGATGTTTGGAAGTCGTCCAAAACATTCTACCTTGAGACTTTACTTTAATTAAAGGAATTATTAAAGTAAAGTGTTTTTATTAATTAGTTGAGTTTTATTTAAGTAAATAATTTAATTAGCATTGGTGAATTAAATAATAGTTGTTCATCTCAAGTGAGGTGAGAAGTAATCTCAACCATCAATCACTTTGGAGATTAGGGTTAGTTCATAACTCAATCTTATAAAAGAATGGCAAGGGTGAAGGAGGAGATATAATGATACAATTGACTCTTTGGATATATAGAGTGTTGGATCATGAAGGATTGTGATTCAAGGAGATCTCAGATAGGTAAAAAGGACTTCCATATAGAGATCGAGTTAGGGAGAAGAGAGAACAGAGGCAGTCGCAAGTGCTTTCAACATATTGGAGCCGCAGCAACAAGGTCGAGCCATACAAAGTTGTTTGTACAATCTTTGAGCACGTGTACATGGGTTTCAATGGAGATAGACACATATGCACAAGTTTGCTTAAGGAAAGGCATGTACATCTTAGGAAACGTGCAAGTTTGGGATCGTATAGTAGACCAGGAGATTTCTAGGGTTCGTAGGCACTATATAAAAAAAATTGTATTTCTTTGTGGGCCATTTTCCCAAGTACGAAAGCCCTTGTAATATTTGAAGTTATTTGAATGATAAGCTTAGTTGATGGGTAGAATATATTTTTGTATTGTGTTTGAGATTTTGGTTTCCAATATTGCTTCTGCTATATTTATTTAAGTTCATTATTCCAGCAAGTATATGTTGTTTTTCCAGCTGCTAATTTGATTTACAACAAGGAAATAACTAGATAATAAGATACCTAGGTGTCAGAGTAGGGGAATTCAACATGGTATCAAAGCAGTAGCTCTGAGAGGAAGCCAGACCTCACATCCATAACAGTTGATAGAACATCTATCAGATTTGTAAGGAGATATTAGTAGATCCATAACCAACAGTCAGAAGTCAAGGATTGGATTTCAGGAAAATAACAGTACTAAGGAAAAACTAGGGTTTTGCATTCGTATGGAGTTGTACGTAGGTTGCAGAAGGCATAGTCTCATACATACGTGGGTTTCATTAGAAACAGATGGTATATGCAAGTTGTAGTGAGCAAAGTTTCATACATACGTGGGTTGCAGTAAGAAAAGTCACGTACATACGTGGGTTTCAATTGTGACAGGCACATACAGGTTCGTACAGATTAGTACATGGGTAGTTTCAACAACATGTTATTTCCAAGGCAGGTTATCAGTTCTAAGGGATGGCATCAACAAGTCTAATAGTTACAAACAGATTGGATGGAGCATCCAACTTCCTATCTTGGAAAGCAGGAGTTACTTTGGCATTGAAGGAGTATGACCATTGGGAGTTAGTGGACAAAGTAGTTGTTCGTCCGACGAATCCGGTAGCTTTGGTAGCTCACGAGGAGAAGGAAATCAAATTTGAGTGGGTTATATTGGATTCATTAAAGGATCATCTAATTCATGCAAGAAGAATATGGCCAGAGAGATGTTTGATTCCCTTCTAGGGTTATTCCAAACCACTAACATGAATAGGAAGATGGTATTAATAAATAAACTCAGATCTGTGTAGATTTCTAGATCTGACAATGTTACCAGTTATTTCATGAGGATCATTCAAGTACATGATCAGCTTGCAGCCATATAGGAGAAATTGGATGATGTAGAGCTCGTGAATGTGGCATTGAATGGTTTTCCCAAGTCTTGGGAACCCATTTTCAAGGGAGTCTGCACTCAGGAAAAACTCCCAGATTGGTAGAGGCATTGGAATGATTTTGTCCAAGAAGAGACTCGGGAGGAATCTAAAAGTAGCAAGCAGGGAAGTAGTGATGAGAAATTGGCCCTAGTCAGTAAGACAAGGAAAGGGTTCCAATAAGAAGAGTAACAATAATGGAGTATCATCGCAACCAGGGAAGAAGAAGGACTTGAGTAAAATCAAGTGCTTCTCATGTCATAAGAATGGACATTATGCATCTCAATATATGGAGAATAAGGGAGGAGAAAAGACACTGAGAGTAACATCAGCAGAGATGCAACTAGATGAGTTTGCAGTGAAATTTGAGAAGGGTTTCTCACTAGTTTATTGTCTTTCTACCGGCACGACTATCAGGAGTGTGTGGTACTTGGACAGTGGTGCATCTCATCATATGAAAAAAACATAGGAGATATTTAGTATTATGATGAAGAGGGACTCAGGAGTTCATGTGGAGCTTGGTGATTATTCCAAGTATGCAATGAAGGGAGAGGGAACAATTTCGTTCCAGCTTGAGTCAAGAGGTTTGTTTGATGCCCAAGATGTGCTTTACATACCATGACTGGAGAAGAATTTTCTCTCAGTCTCAACTATGGAGGATAAGGGTTTTGTCGTTACTTTTTAGAGAGGTAAAGTACTCATAAGTCCATAGAAAGATAGCTCAGACACAACAATGGTGTTTGGGGTTAGAGAGGGCACTTTATACAGATTGTAGGGAAAACATGTTCATGATTTGGTACATGACAATGACAACCTATGTGAGATATGGAACAGGAGGTTGGTACACCTACACAATAGGGAATTGTCGATTCTGAGGGGGATTGTTACAGGTCTTCCATAGTTTAGTATTGAACAACAAGGAGTGTGTAGAGGGTGTGCACTTGGAAAGAATGCCAAGGTTGTTTTTCCAAGCAGGGAGAGTAGGTCCAAGGGGATCTTGGATCTTATCCATTCATCTGCGAGTGGATCGATGTCTGTAGCATAAGTGTAGAGAGAATTATACTATGTGATGTTCATTAATTACTTTTCCAATAAAACCTGAATCTTCTTTATGAATACCAAGGATGAGGTCTTTAGATGATTTCTACATTTTAGGGCTCAGGTGGAGAACTAGACATGAAAGAAGATCAAGGTCTTGAGGTTGTATAATGAGGGAGAGTACACCTTCAATGAATTCAAGTATTTATGCAAGGAGACAGGGATCAAGTGGGACTCGATAGTCTCATACAACCCTTAGCAAAATGGGGTTTTGGAGAGAGAATCAGTCCATCATCGGTTTGGCCAGGGCTATGATACATGACCAGGAGTTTCCTATGTTTATTTGGGCAGAGGCATGTAACATGGAAATATATGTGCAGAATAGGAGTCCTCACGGGATATTGGAGGAAAAGACTCCAGAGGAGTAATTCTCGGGGGTGAAGCTAGAGATAGGAAATTTGAGGATCTTTGGTTGTTCAATCTACATCCTTGTGCCTATGGAGAAGAGGATGAATTTGGATCCTTCAGGAAATAAGGGTATATTTGTGAAGTACAGTGAGACCTCAAAGAATTACAGGATCTTCATACCGGCACATTATAATACAATTGTGAGAAGAGATGTTAATTTTTAGGAGAACTTGGCATCTAGGAGATCTCAGGAGTCATTAGAAGTGACAGAGGACAAGGAGTAGCAGGATCCAAAGGATGAGCAGTAGTCAGCAGCTTCTAGTTCAAAGAGTCATACTTCAGGTGGGTAGGAGGATTTATCCCCTTCCATCTCTGTCAAGAAACCCAAGTGGCTATTGCACACATTGATGGATGTTGGTGTGGATCATATGAGTGCAGTCAGAGAGAGGTGGACTCTGAGGAAGTTTCTAAACTATATGGCTTTTATGAGTAGCATCATTGATTTCGAGCCTTTCAATTTTGAGGAAGTGGCATATCAGCAGGTTTGGAGGGATGTCATGGTGGAGGAGTACACCTCTATTATGAGGAACGATTTTTAGGACATAGTGTCGAGACCAACCTGGAAGTCAGTTGTGAGTTCCAAGTGGCTCTACAAGATCAATCATGTTGAAAATGGTAGCATCAAGAATTTCAAGGTGAGGTTTGTGGCAAGAGGATTCTCCCAAAAAAAGGGAGTGGAATATGATAATATATTTTCTCCATACGCCAGGTATGCTTCTATTCGAGTTTTTATTTATATTGCTTCAGTTATGAGGTGGACTATTCACCAGATGGATGTGAAGACATCTTTCCTCAATGGGATCATTGAGGAGGAAGCATATATATAGAGTAAACTTGGGGATTTTAGGTACATGGGATGGAGTCTCGTGTGTGTAGGATTAAGAAAGCCTTGTACAGACTCAAACAGGCACCCAAGGCATGGTATTCCGAGATTGATGCATACTTGTAGAGTATGGGATTTACCAAGAGTGAGGCAGATCCTAACTTGTACTTCATACTTTTTGGGTCTGATCCACTCATCTTGGCGTTGTACATGGATGGTTTGTTTATCATAGGTGCAAAAGAGCTTATTGCAAAGTGCAAAGAAGATTTAGCTATTGAGTTTGAGATGAAGTACATTTTCTTGATGCATTATTTATTAGGGTTAGAGGTATGGTATATATCAGGAGAGATCTTCCTTGGTCAAGGGAAGTGCGCAGTAGAGATCTTGAGGAGATTTAATATGGAGGAATGTAGACCAATGGCTACACCTATGGTTACCAATCTAAAGAAGGTTGTGAGTCCAAATTTAGAGTCAGAGATAATTTTAAGGGTGGAAATTTATATTAAAATGTAGAAACATGGGTTAATCTTACTATTTCTTAATATGCAAAATGTAAAATGTTTGGCGATATTTTTGTAAAAATATTCAAATTTCTAAGGATTTTATATGGTTTCTATAAAATTTTGGCAATTTTTAAGATAAAATTATTTTATTCTATGGAATTTGGGAAAATCATTTTTAGAAAAAATGGGAATTGGCGAATCATTTTTTGGGAAAAACCATGGAGAATTAGCCCATTGGCGAAATTTAGCCCCTAAAATAATCTATGTTTAGAGTTGGTGGATCCCAAGATATATAGGAAGTTGATAGGGTCCTTGATGTATTTGGTCAACACCATGAAAAATATATATTTTTCTATGAACACCTTGAGTCAATTCATGGTGGATCCAATGCAGGTGCATTGGATAGCAACGAAACATGTGCTCAGGTACTTGAGAGGTATAGTGGAGTATTGATCGAGATATGTTGGAGGTGATGGAGTGGAGTTTCATGGATATTCAGACTCAGATTGGGAAATGAGTGCAGTAGATAGAAAGAGCACCTCGAGGTGTTGCTTCAGCTTGAGAATCAGACTTCTATAACACTCAGTTTAGCAAAGGTAGAGTATATAGCAGTGAGTATAGCTAGATGTAAAGTCATTTGGCTTCGTAAATTGCTTACAAGGTTATTTGATTAGGAGTTGGAGACTATGGTGATATGCTGCAATAATCAGAGTTGTATCAAACTCCCAAAAAATCTGGTATTCCATGACAGTTCCAAGCATATTGAGATCAGATACCACTTCATCTGAGATAAGATCTAGAAGGGAGAAATGAAGCTTCGGTATGTTTTCATAGATGGGCAGGTTGGTTAAAGGGAAGTGTGTGTTCTTCAAGGACAAACTTGGAGTGGTGCAGAATACCTTCCTTGCTAAGAAGGAGTGTCGATGTTTGTAGCATCAAACAGGTACTTTCGCACAGGTCTAAGTGTCTATATGTATGGAAGTCATCCAAAACCTTCTACCTTGAGACTTTACTTTAATTAAAGGAGTTATTAAAGTAAAGTTATTTTATTAATTAGTTGAGTTTTATTTAAGGAAATGCTTTAATTAGCATTGATAAACTAAATAATAGCCATTAATCTCAAGTGAAGTGAGAAGTAATATCAACCGCCAATCACTTTAAAGATTAGGGTTAAGCCATAACTCAATCTCATAATATCATGGAAAGAGTGAAGGAGGAGATACAATGATACAGTTGACTCTTTGGATACAAAGAATGTTGGATCACGAAGGACTATAATTTAAGGAGATCTTGGATAGGTGGAGAAGGACTTCCATCTATAGATCGGGTTAGGGAGAAGAGAGAACAGATTCAGTCGCAAGTGGATTTCAGCAGATTGGAGCCGCAACAGCAGGGTCAAGTCGTATGGAGTTTTTCGTATAGTATTTGAGCACATGTATGTAGGTTTTAGTGGAGATATGCGTGTATATGCATATTTTATTAAGGAAAGGTGTGTACATCTTAGGAAATGCACAAGTTCAGGATCGTACAATAGACCAGGAGATTGTTAGGGTTGTAGGTATTGTCTAAAGTTTTTTGTATTTCTTTGTGGGTCATTTTCCTAGGTATGGGAGCCCCTGTAAGCTGTGAAGTTATTTGAATGATAAGCTTAGTTGATGGAAAGAATATCTTTTTGTATTGTGTTTGAGATTTTGGTTTCCATTATTGCTTCCACTATATTTATTTGAGTTAATTATTTCAGCAAGTGTATGTTGTTTTATGAGCTGTTAATTTGATTTACAGCAAGGAAATCACTAGATAACAAGATACCTATGCATAGGAGTAGGCGGAATTCAACAACCTACAACACTAATCAATCCAAGTTGCACAAGTTGATCTTGCTCTCGAATCATAGCATCACAAAAATAATCAAGAGAGGGTTGTTTATAAGCACTCCCTAGAGCTTCTCTAGTGGCATAAAAGGTAGATACTAAAAAAAAATGCACTACCAAGCTTAGCAAGAATAGCATATATGCATCGATCTTCCTTCAAATCTAGTTGGCATTCTATACACAAAAATCTAAATGTTTTGAACTTAAATAAGTAATCTTCAATGCAAGGAAAATCATTTGGACTTAAATTCATTAACTGATTTTCCAATTGGTGGGCTCAAATAATATTGTGTTTACCAAACACGATTTCAAGCTTGTTTCCAAGCTTTATCTAGGCCCTCAATTCCTTGAAGGTGAAACATTAAATCATGATATATGGACATTATGATTAATCCATGTGTTTTGTCATTCCTATTAGACCATTTGGCATAATTCTCATCACCAATGGGTTCTTGTTCTTTTCCTAAGGTAATCTGGTACAATCATTTACTTTTTAATACATCCTCGATATAGGATATCCATGAGAAGTAGTCGGTACTAGTAAGCAAAATATCATGGGGAGAAGCCATATTAAATATGTGGAGAATATGGATTTAAAATATGAAACTAATAGCCTAGATGGAAATCTCTCAAAAAAATAGGTTGTTTAAAAAAATTGGCACTAAAAACAAACTTCAGATGTGAAAGTTATGTCATTTTTTAAAAAAGGCATAAACGATAACCAAAGAGCCACGTGACAAGTAGAAGTTGGTCCACATAGTGATGCTCCTCTTAACTGTGCCTATAAGCTCACTTTTAAGTTACTTATGAAGTGACCTACTTTTATAGAATAAGTGGAAATCACTTTTACAATGAAGTTACTTTGTAAATGAAAGTTGCATGCAAAAAAAACAAAAAATAAAATATTAAAGTTATTTAATAGTGATTCACTTTTATAGTTAAGTGAAATGAACTTTACAATGAATGCATGAACTTTTCGAAAAAAAAGTAACAAAAAATAGACTTGAACTCAAGACCTCTTACTCGGTAAAGTAACTTTCAACCAAGTAAGCTAGTGCAAACTACATTATAGTCTTGAGGAGGATTGGGGGTGTTTTTTTTGTTGTTGTGGAAGATAGTCTTGGAGTGCATGCTCAATAAAAAGATATTTTCATGCATTCACACACACACAAAAAAAAAAAATTGTTTCTTGAAAACAAGGGTGAGATCTTGGTTAGCTTACCCGGAAAATGTAAATATTTGCTTTGTTTCTGATTTACCGAGATTGCACAAAGCGCATGACAAAGAGCATACACAGACAGGAAAACAATTTCCACTCTGTTTTTTATTTTCCGAGATCACACAAAGCACAAGAAAAAGAGAATACATGGATCAAAAAGGTAGCAACCCAGAAATAAAAAATAGAACACCAATATTATCTCTGTAAAAAATTAAAAGGGTATATTCAGGCTTTATACCTCCGGATCTGACTGAAATGACCATATCTTGAGAAAACGAAAACCTTTTTGAGTGAAACGAAAATCATTTCTAGCTTGAAGAAGCGCTCTTGACGTAATGGAACAGTCCTTTTGACCCAAAAATATATGAAAAAATTGGAAACCATAGATGTGGAAACACAACTTCAAAATTGCAATCTACAATGAGAGTGGGTCTTCAAATGCACTATGATACCATGTTCGACAACACAGTTATCCCAAACAGAGGACGAACACATTCATTAACCACTCACACAACCAGATCAAATATCAACACACCGATGTTTTAATGTGATAAAACCCCTATGGGGAAACATCCATGACCCCGGCCAATGCAGCCACTTGGAGCAATTTATTAATGCAAAAAAAAATTACAGAGAGATTTACAAGATTTTCTCACAATCGATCATCGGAAAATGACCCTCCAAACTCTTTAAATAAAGATCATGAACCAATCAAGTGTTAATCCATGGATCAATGTATCCATTAATATCAAAGAGAATATGAGTCGTCGGATCACTCTATGTCGGGAACATATTGTGACCGTTGGATTACCTAACTACAAATGCATACTAATGCACACTAAGAAACACACTTTTACCTAATGACACACTAGACCAAGTTGATATTAATTAAATCCTAAGTGTCTAAATATCCTAACTATCTCTTAGTGTTGTAGGGTCTGGAACATCTCAGTTAGATGATGGTCATTTCAATGATGTATTATGTGTTCCAAGTATTTCCTGCAACCTTCTATCAATATATTAGGTCACTCATTCAAATGAAGGTAAAGCAATAGAGTTTTCACCTCACCAAGTTGTATTCAAGGATTTAAAATATTCTAACCATGTTCTAGCAACTAAAATTGTTGATGATATTACCAAGTTTTACAAATTTGACAACTTTGGGTCATCACCTTTTCCATCAATTTTTATTTCTTGTAACAATGACTTGAGAAAAATTTGTCATGAGCAGTTTGGTCATCCAAACTATCATTGCAGAAACTATGTAATCAAAATATGGTGACTAGTATTCCTCTCATTTCTTGTAGAGATGGTATTTGTACCAGCTATGTTCTTGGAAAACATCATCGGGATATTTTTGACAAACATGCCTCCTGGCACACCTCATCCCCTTTGCAACTTGTTCATAGTGATTTGTGTGGTCTACTTTCTTCTCCTTCTTTCTATGGGTACAAATATTTCTTAACTCTCATTGATGACTTCTCTAGATGCGCTTAGATTTATTTCTTAAAACTTAAGAGTGGCATTTTTGACATGTTTTTGTTCTACAAGGCCCTTGTAGAAAAACAATTTGGACATCAATTGTAGAGACCAAGAACGCAGAACACAACAAAATGGTGATGCTAAAAGAAAGAATCACACATTAAAGGAAATGGCAAATTGTATGATCTAATCTAAGATTTTAATTCTTCATTATTGGGAGGAAGCCATCAACTATGCCAATTACATAGTAAATTGCACTCCCACAATGGCTTTAAAAAATATAACACTAGAAGAAGCATGGACTAAAATTAAGCCAGATATAAGACACTTTCATGTATTCGGTTGTGAAGCATGGGCTCACATTCTTGATGAGAAAAGGAAAGCATTACAACCCAAAATTGAGAAGTCCATTTTTGTTAGATATTTTGAATATGTAAAAGGTGATAGACTTCTTCAACTTCATTTCAATGAAATATTTATTAGAATAGATGTTAAGTTTGTTGAAAATATTTCGGCCTATGAGCCTAATTTGGCGTTTGTGCCATCTTTAACCTGCAATCCATCTTCATTGTTTGTGTCATCTCCTCTTCCCAAATTTTTTGATGATCATATTCCAATTTTTTTTTCAGATGATGACAGTGAGGATGAAAATCCACCTCTACATACTCACCTTCCTCTGGATGAGTCCATTGACCATGAACCTGCACCAACACCACCACTTCCTAGATGGGTCCATTCAACACAAGAAGTAGTTGGTAATCTTGTCGATGATCCTACATATCAGTTTCACACACATTCATAATTCCAATGAGCCTCCTCTCTTTTGACTCGGGCTTCAGAGAGTCATGATCCAGACAAATTTATAAAATCTTTTGGCCATCCAAATTGGGACACAACAATGAATGAAGAATAACATTTCTTAATGGAAAAATATATTTGGGATCTTGTGCCTCTTCCAAAAGGAATAAAACTCGTCAGATGTAAATGTGTGTATAGAACCAAGTATGCATTAGATGGAAGTGTTGAAAAACATCAGGCATGGTTAGTTTCCAAAAGATTCTCTCAAGTTGGAGAAATTGACTACAATGAAACATTTTCCCCGATAGCCAAATAGAATCTCATCTACCTTGTTCTAATCCTTGCTACCTCACATAAATGGGAGGTCCATCATATGGATGTTAAATCCACCTTCTTACATGGGTATCTACAAGAAGAAATCTACATGGAAAACCCCCTAGCTATGTTCAAAATGACTCAAGCCTTGTCTTTCACCTTAAGAAATCTCTCTATGGTGTTAAGAATGCTCATTGTGCTTGGTATGCTAAAATAGATAGCTTTCTTTTAAACACCATATTTTCTAGATTTCAATCTAACGCCAATGTCTATACCAAGAAAGTAGGAATCCATCTCATATATACTTGTTCTTTATTTTGATGACATTATCTGCTTTGTTAGTGACCCTAAAATTTTAACTCATGTGAAATTCAGCATAAGAAGAAATTTGAAATGATGGACTTAGGTTATTTGCATTATTGCAAAACAAGGAATGAATTTCTCTTTCCCAATTATTCACCACTTTTACATGGAAGATTGTAAACCAACCCCTTCTCCCTTTCACATGGACGATTATAAACCAACCCCAAAATCTATAATGGAAACATGTTTTTCAAAGTTTGAGCACAAAGATTCATTTGTCCCTATTGTTAGAAGCCATTGCATTACACTGGGAGAACAAGGCATGCTTAGTTTTCATAAAATAACTTTGTTCTCGGATTTGTACTAATAAATTCTCCATATCCGCTCCGTTATTCGTATGGGAGAAGGCTAAGTCATCACAATACTAACCTGTGCCTCCAATTTCACAATTTGAAATTGACCGTAACTTCTGAAATTCAGTGCATCGTTTTGCGTGATTCAAGGGTTTATGGGCATTGTCTCGATAAGAGGAAGGCCCTTGTGCACTGCAATGGGTGACAAGTTCCAGCATCCAAAAATGCTCAATTTTGTTGAATTTGATTGGAGGGAGATGTCCAAAGATCGAACAACAGAAAGCCACGAGATCGATCGAACGGTTCTCAGTTGATTTCCATGTCTCGCAAACAATCCACAAGCACGTCGCTTGGATGAAGAGGGTGGAGATCTCCACTTTCATCAACAAGAAAAGTTTTTCTCTTGGATGTTCAAATCCTAAAACCACGTTTATTTTGAATTTTTGAGGCATTTGATAAAAGAGGGAGTTTAATATACCCAAAGATTATTTCACTCACATTATCAAGAGATTATTTCACTCACTCACATTATCAAGGGTGATTTAAGGTTGTTAAAGTGTGACCTAAGTTATATGGTACTACGAAATCACCACCTAAAAAAAGCACCAAATTGATGGTGAGTCTTTTTGGGAACATTAAAAAAAAATGATTTAATTCAGCATAGAAAATGTCAAACTTAAAATCACTTTTCACTATCGAAAAGTGATTTGCCAAATGTCAAAACTTAAAATCATTTTTCACCATCATAAAGTGATTTGTTTAAGAGGTTAAAAGTTTAATTAAGTAGGTTTAGCATTAAGGATAAAGTGGAAATAAGATATAAAAGGAAAAAAGAGGTTGTGGGTTCTATCCCTTCCTATCATTACAAAGCACTACTACAACTATGGTTTGAAAGTTAAAGAAGACTAACTAAACACTAAATTAGCTAATTCTTTCACAATGTTTTTGTTTTTTTCACTAGGAAATGTTGTATTTGGCTTAGAATGTTCAAGATATGTGACTAATTTGGGTAGTCAATGAATCAAATCTTGTAATGGCTTGCAATGAAAGTTGTTACTACCAAATAGGAGAAAAACACAATATTAAATTAGCACTGGATTTGGTAGGGTGATAAGAAGTTTCTACTCTAACTAAATCTGACAAAAGCACAAAACAAGCACTCTCATTGGTGGAGGGAGAAAGTGTTCTAACCTAATTTGGGAGCTCACATATCTCTCCCAACAATATATAACAGAGAAAAACTCTCAATGTAAAGGATGAAAAGTTCAAATCAACAACAGAAGAGGGAAGATTGAAAACAAAGAGACCATCAGAAATTGAATGTCTACATGCAACACCACTCTTTTCTATGCACAAAAAGTAACTATTCTTCTTTTTCTCCTCCTCTTCATTCACATTCTCCCTGCATGCCCAAGAGGCACATTGTAATCATTGTATGAGCCCAAATGCTAGATTGACTCAACGAAGGCTCTTAAGAGACTTAGTTTCATCTTAAGGGTCAATCTATGTCATTCTAGAAGGGACTTAATGAAGGATGTCACAACACCCATGGTAAAGGAATGGTGATTTAAACCCCCGATGTCATTTCTTTTGTTCCTAGGAACATTTTTTATGAAGTGGATAGTAAGACAAACTTGGAACAAGCTAAATCAACCCAACCCTTGGGTCTCATTTTTATTATATGTTAGAATGGAGGATTTTTTGTGTAAATCCAACCATTGCACTTGAAATTAGTGCATCGATTTGTTTCATGGGAATCCATTTAAACTTGTTAGATTTGTTTTAAATGCTCAATAACTCTATTATCAACAGTTTGCACCCATGGGAAAGAGTTGGTAGCAATGCTCCCTTTATTGCAAATCCCTCTTTCCTTGAGTTAAGTGTCATGCAAAATCAAATTATGGTGCTTGTGGTTCTAAAGATCATTCCTATGGCTAAAACTTATTGAATCCGTGTGTTGTTTGACCTCTTTGTCACTCCCAAACCTATGACTTGAATCTTTAAATTTTGTTCTTTAAAATTGGAGGCAATCATTATGCATCCCCTTGTCGTTGCAATAAAACTAGTCTCAACTTCATTGAGAAATATCTTCAGGACATTCGAGGGCACCCCCTCTTCTAGTCTAAGAAAAAATTTGAAGGCCTAGATTGGTGCAAGAACATCTACACATTAAGCCCCGACATTGACCCCATGACAGTCGGAACAACCTAGGGGAAACTAGGGTCCACATAGGTGTCCAAAAATACTAACAAGGTGATGCAATGTCATAGAGCTCTCAAATTTTGGATATTACAATGGATCATTTTCCATTTTCTCCAGTGGTATTGAGGAGCTTCATCGAGTTAGCGCACTCATACAAACTCACTAGAAATTCAACCTCAAGGATCTCATAAAAATTTTCATACCACAGTGTCTCTTTAAACTTATTCATACCCCATTAACATGATCTTTTTGTTTATCAAATCATTCAATATGAACATCAAACCAATCTTGTACTACCTCTATTGCATTATGTTGAGACCCCATAGTGATGATCTAAGCCAAACAATGAAACCATTTGTTGGGTCAATATGGTAGATCGATATCCACGTAGGTATTCAACAAAAGTTGTTGTAGTGTAGCATTAGCATTGTGAATGTCTCGCTCAAGATACATTTCCAAGATGTTAGTTAGTTGGGGAATGCTACAGAATGAAAATTGAACCTTGCAATCACACATAATCATTACCATTATCCATTCATATACTCTTTATGTTATTACCAACCATAAACACTACATTCATCATAACATAACATCATTCATCAACCATAAACATGAACATCATCCATATTAACAAGTACACACAAGATAAGTAGAATACGAGATAGATTCACATTCAACTCCAAAACCAACAGAAGATACATTATTCTCAATATTCCATACCAACACTATCCAATCACAACAATCTTTCCAAGCAATACAATACAATCATCGTTAATGATACACCCAATCCCTCGATTATCCAACGAACCAATTGTTTTCCCCAACCCATCAATGGAATGTATACAATTAAGCACATAGGTGTAACACAACTGACCCCCTAAACCCTACATTCACTGGTGGGATGTCAAAAATTTCTCCTTTCGTCATACTTCTAGTCTCGGGTCTATACCCTTCTTCTCATCCTCTGTCTTGTGTGGTGTGCACATGGACTTCCTCCATGACATCTGCACCATTGTACACGACAACGTGTATTCTATCGAGGCGGTGACATGTCCTCAGACGTGTCACACTCCCTCAGAAAACCTTTCGTGGAATGCAACTACAAAAACTAGGAGATAAACCTTCCTAATTGAACGGCTCGAACTCATTTGACTCGAGCTAGATCAACGACTAACAGTGAGTTGGGATCATTCCCATCATGAAAACAGGTTATGCAACCCTCAATTTATTTCCCGATCCATTCCTTCCGACAAGCTCATCCCCAACAGATCCAATAGTCGGGGACTCGGAAAACTTAGCGGTCTCAATTCCCTCGGAGCCTTCAACGCGTGCAATAGTTAAAGGTCGCGCTCATTCTCCTCCAAACATTTGACAGATGGGTCCTATGACAAGATCTACGGTTGATATCTCGTCGGGTTGTCTCACAAGGAAATCAACATTCCCCGCCCACTCGGGCCTCCACCAATAGGAAATACTCACTCTTCACAATCTCGTGATTTCCGAACTTGAATCTTTCAACGGATTCAACTATCATCATACCCTCACATCTAATAATCTGGGATCTATCGAATCACAGAACCGCTCAATAGGTAACCGACACTATTGCTTCAACATGGTTCTTTCTTTAGGTTGTACCTTGATCAAATCCAACGGCTCTGATCTCATTGGTCGAACTACCGATAGATCTATAGTTCTTACCACTCTTTGGTTCTCTTCATTAGGTTTCTCTCTTCGAAAAATCCATCTGTTCATTCTCGTGAACTTTCCCAAACTCTACCTTTCTAACAGGCTTATTGGCTTAACGCACAAAAGATCTACAGTTTAGATCTCGTTGGCCTACCTTCCCAATAGATCAACAACTCTTACCGACTCGGAACTTTCCCATCGGGAAGTTCACCTTGACAGTATTTATGGATTTTTTCGAAAGGTCCTCCTTCTGATAGGATTCCTCCGAAGCCCATATCTCCGACGAACGATTGGGAACAATTCTTCTCATTGAATCAATGGTTGAAGTTCCTCTTGGGTTTCAACAGGGATTCAACAAGGTTAAGGGTTATTTCAGGGCAAACCAATCCTCATCCTTCCATTATCTGCAAGAATTTTATCTCTAATCCCTCCGACTTTTAGCCCACTTCCTCATTCACCATGGCCTCCATAGTGAAGATTTCATATCCTGCAAGATTTCCATTCAAAGGCTAGGAGAAACACAGGGTTATAGGGCTTTCCTTTCCTCCCATACACAGTTATTGCAAGCAATCACTTAACCTTTTAAACGAGATTAATTTACACCATTTAAACTCAGATTTATCATTAAATCAGCATATGAAGCCATCATTGAGAACATAATGCAACTCGTACTCATTAAGAAATGTTTACTAGGTACATTAAGAAATACTTATCTGTTCAGTTTGGATTTCAACCAGCCAACTGACTAAGGGTGAATTCCTTTCCACCCAATCGTAGACTATGCTGCACTTTTTCCTTTCTACAACAGGCCACCCCTGTGACAGGATGTGATACCACCAAGGTACTCTCACAAGTTGATTATCATGTCAAGTAATTTGGTCAGGAAGGTTACTCTCCTTCACTACGATGGAAACAACAAAAATCCCCCCTTCCCACTAAGCTTAGGGCCTCCATGAGCTTACCAGGCCCCTTCCCAGTTGGATTTCCTCTGCACAAGGGAGTCCCTTCTCTGCTACACAGTCCCTCGATGCCCTCCCCTTACCAGTGTTGGTTTCTTTCCAGCAAGCAACCTGTGACCCTCTCTACTCTAGTCTGGATATGGGTATTCTTTGTTCTAGGGTGACCATTCATGTCTCGGGTAAGCTTCATATTTTCCTCATGAAAACTTCCCAGGTTTTTTTTTTTCCTCAAGTTTGTGCACGTGAGCTGTGTCTGCTCATCTATGTTGCCATACACTATGTTTATGTGTTTGTCTGTGTATTCTGTGTCTGTGTCTGTGCCCTCTTCCTCCTCATTCTTCTTTCCAATCTGGAACATTCTCCTTTTCCTCAGGTTTCCCCAACTCACTTTTGTCAGAAGCAAACCCTCGTGGTTAAGCTCTCGAATCGAAGGGGAAATTCCAGGTACTTATGGTTGATAACTACAACCAAACCTTCACTCTTCCGAGTACAATTCCTAAAGGCAATCATAACTACTCCAACTACCTGATTTGGTGACATTAACAGGTTTCATGGGTACTTTAGACAGGTTAGGCAGTCAAGGTCCTGTAGGTTGGGTTCTTGGAAAAGGTTCATGTTTTCCTCATATAAACTTCCTAGTGTCCCCCTCACCATGCTCCCACTTATGGTATCATGGTCAGTACTGCAAGGCTTCCCTCTCAATGAGTTGATTGGTGTTTTTATTAACATAAAACACAGTTACATTGTTCATCAATTACAATGCATGAAGTCTTTAAGCATAATTATAGACTCGAGGGAAAATGGGGTGTTACAATAGGCTTTTGGACTTCATGTAAAATCCAAGCACTATTAGCACCATTAACCAAGATAGTTACATAAATACAAATCACCCAATCCCTTGACTATCCAACCAACCAACCCCTTTTCCCAACCCATACAATGGAATGTATACAATTAAGCTTGCATACATTTGGACTTTGAAAATCCGTAGCACTACTAACCAAGATGGCTACCTAAATGCAAGTCACATTGCGTAGACCTAGCCACCCTAGTCTTAAAAATTAGGGATGTCACCATGATAATTCACTTCTCAAGTCCACCAAAATATATGTTTCTTTCAACTCTTCATGGTTGACCCATAGCTCTTAATGCCAAACCCTTTTTAACCCATAACCCTAAACCCAATCCCTCAACTATCCAACTAACCAACCCTTTTCCCTAGTCCATGTAATGGAATTTATACAATTAAGTCCATAGGCATTTGGACATGTCAAAAACCCTAGCATAATTAACCAAGATGGCTAAGTAAACAAATCACTCTACATGGACATTGCCTAGCAACCTTAGTCTTAAAAATTGGGGACCTCGGCATGATAATCCGCTTCTTGGGTCCACCAAACCATTTTTGTCTCTTCCTACTTATGGCTGACCCTTAGCTCTTAATGCCAAACCCTTTTTATGATGGCCCTAAATTGGTAACCCATAACCCTAAACTCCCATACCTGTAGCCTTCTCTCTAAATTATTAGAACCTTAACCTTGAGTGTTAAAGCTTAACACTCGACCTCCAATGAATTTAATTATTTAATGAAAATCATACCCTGTCATTTAACCCTCATTGCATGAAAGCATGGTAGATTAATATTCTATATTGCTCCATAATAAAAGAACAATGTGGAAATCCAACCTTAACCATTGAACTAATTCTTATAAAAACCTTTATAAAGCAATTTTGTTTACATTAAGCATCTGAAATCAACATTTAGTAGCAATGTAGAAAACAAAAGATGTTGGTTGCTTATAAAATGCACCTCAATTGTTCCTTCCTGGAAAACATCAAAATGATGTCAATAGTTGCATTGTTGTTTGGCCCTAATGTAGTTGCATTGTTGTCTTTCAAATCAAGAGATATATCGTTTTAATTCTACTTCTAATAAATTGCAATCTTATTAAGAAAATAATAGTGTGTGCATATTTTAATATGTAAAGAGTCCAACAAACACAACAACGTTATATTTGTCTAGATTTGCAATTGTTTAAATATTAAATATCACCAGATGTATTTGTTTTTCGAGATGTCAATGTTTTAGCAATTATGTATTCAACCTAAATAGAGTCAACACATGCTATGAGCTAATTATCCACATTGGAATCCCATAATTCCTATGTTATACAAGTTTTTGGGATGGTGACAGAGGGAATGTGTTTTAGGAATGTACCCTCCAAAAGTTCCCAAGGATAGATCTAAAAACTAAAATGATAATTTATTTGATAAATGTAAATACATAGTCCAACAACAAAAAATGCCTAAATTTATTTGATAATTGTACATACATAGTCCAACATCAATAAATGCCTAAAATGGTTTCCAAAGATGCTATCCACTTTAATCTCCACAACTACATGCCTTGGAATCCCCAATACAATTGTCTCTGGCCGTTGAGAATCATTAAGATGGACACTGCAAACTCAAATCCCCAATATGTCTCTGACCATTGAGAATCATTAAGATGGACACTTCAAACTCAAATGCCCAATACAATTGTCTCTAACCGTTGAGAATCATTAAGATGGACACTTCAAACTCAAATGCATTGAATATCACTTGCTGGTTTGTTTGTGTGCTTACCTCCAAAACATGGAAGTTCCCAAGGATAAATCTAAAAACTAAAATGATAATTTATTTGATAAATGTAAATACATAGTCCAACAACAAAAAATGCCTAAATTTATTTGATAATTGTACATACATAGTCCAACATCAATAAATGCCTAAAATGGTTTCCAAAGATGCTATCCACTTTAATCTCCACAACTACATGCCTTGGAATCCCCAATACAATTGTCTCTGGCCGTTGAGAATCATTAAGATGGACACTGCAAACTCAAATCCCCAATATGTCTCTGACCATTGAGAATCATTAAGATGGACACTTCAAACTCAAATGCCCAATACAATTGTCTCTAACCGTTGAGAATCATTAAGATGGACACTTCAAACTCAAATGCCCAATACAATTGTCTCTAACCGTTGAGAATCATTAAGATGGACACTTCAAACTCAAATGCATTGAATATCACTTGCTGGTTTGTTTGTGTGCTTACCTCCAAAACATGGAAGTTCCCAAGGATAAATCTAAAAACTAAAATGATAATTTATTTGATAAATGTAAATACATAGTCCAACAACAAAAAATGCCTAAATTTATTTGATAATTGTACATACATAGTCCAACATCAATAAATGCCTAAAATGGTTTCCAAAGATGCTATCCACTTTAATCTCCACAACTACATGCCTTGGAATCCCCAATACAATTGTCTCTGGCCGTTGAGAATCATTAAGATGGACACTGCAAACTCAAATCCCCAATATGTCTCTGACCATTGAGAATCATTAAGATGGACACTTCAAACTCAAATGCCCAATACAATTGTCTCTAACCGTTGAGAATCATTAAGATGGACACTTCAAACTCAAATGCATTGAATATCACTTGCTGGTTTGTTTGTGTGCTTACCTCCAAAACATGGAAGTTCCCAAGGATAAATCTAAAAACTAAAATGATAATTTATTTGATAAATGTAAATACATAGTCCAACAACAAAAAATGCCTAAATTTATTTGATAATTGTACATACATAGTCCAACATCAATAAATGCCTAAAATGGTTTCCAAAGATGTTATCCACTTTAATCTCCACGACTGCATGCCTTGGAATCCACAATACAATTGTCTCTGACCGTTGAGAATCATTAAGATGGACACTTCAAACTCAAATGCATTGAATATCATTTGTTGGTTTGTTTGCGTGCTTACCCCCAAAACATGGTGCATTTTTCTATTATTGGGCGAATCGGGGATTTTTATTTTCTTCATTTTCCAAAGTTGGCCCTCATAAGGGTCTAGGCTTTACTAAGTTGTCATCAAAACAAGCCTATTATTATAGGACTTTTTTGGGGTCACACAAGCTAGGGGATGGCTAGACATATTTAATTATGACATGAACAAAGATCACTTACTGGTTTGTTTGTGTGCTTGTCACCAAAAACATGTCAAGTGGTTGAAAAAATGACGAGGGGGGGTGTCATATTTTTATAATATTGGGGCTTGGGTTGGGGATTTTTATTATAGGCTACTTTTTCTCTTCTCTTTGTTTGCCAAATTATCCCCATAAGGGCCCAAGCCTATAACAACCATGTTATAGGCTTTTTGGGGGGTCCAACAAGCCAATGGATGCCCACAAATCTTTGATTCTCAAAGGAAATCCCCCCAAGGGCATTGGCTACATGCCCAATGTCCCCATGCCTATCCCAACAAAAGGAAGGCATCCCCTCTCCATCCCCAAGTACCCTATAAAAGAACCCCATGGACAAGTCCCACAAGGGTGGGGATCGGTTTCCATACTACATAGTGTATTGGTGGGGATAGGTTTCCATGCTACATAGTGTATTACTAAAGTCAGAATAGCTAAACTATTGTCTCCTAACACCTATAATTGTAATCATTTGAATAGAGAAAAATACCATTTTAGTTCTACCCCCAATAAGTTGTAACAAACATCCAACAAAGCTGATACTCTTCTAAATTTGCAGCATTAAAAGGAGATCATCCCAACTGCTTGAATGTCAATAATATACTACAGTTACAATGTCAACTCTGCGTTGAACCTTAATGGAGCATCACATTGCTACAACCAACCCACAGAACCTCACTCACACTTGAAGAAATATTTACCATAGTTCTATTTGATGCATCTACAACCATTGGATTCCACACTACATCTTTCATCTCTATAACTATTACAAACTGACATCAAATACATGTCAACACAAGTTTGGGGCAATTGTGCATTCAACACTTAAATGAAGTCATCACATTGATATAACCAACCCATGAAGAGGGAGAAAGGACCTCTTTTACGGCTCCAAAGTTCCATCAAATACATATCAACCAGTCTCATAATATTTTGTTAAACTGCATGTCAACTTTTGTAACGATTATGCATTCGACCTGAATGGAGTCATCACATTGATACAAACAACACACGAAGAGGGAGAAAGGGCCATTGATGCAACTCATGTTTGTCTACAGCAATTGGATCCCACTTTACATCTTTCTTCTCTATTACTATGCAAAGTTACATCAAATACATATCAACACCAGTTTCATGACATTTTATTTCCCTGCATGTCAATACATACATATTGACGCTACTATGGTCATAATTAGAATTATTCAAAGCATTAATTTATGTGCATGACCTAAAGGAAGCACATGATATCATGGAAACTCTTTCCAAATTCTGTATAGGTTGAATTTCCTTGGAAGTTTGATTAGGTAGTACAAGATTGCACGATTGGATTCCACTTTACTTTATCTCTACAACTACTAGTATTTTCCTCAAAGCATGCTCCAGGTATGTACTGGAACGTACACATTGAATTCCACTTTACATCTTTCATCTCTACTACTACCGAGCGACATCAAATGATCGGCACAACTTTTGAGACATTTTATTTTAATCTATACTGGTAGATGGCTCTCACTAACAACTGAGATGATCAAAATTCAGCATTTACTCGAAGCATGCTCAAAGAGGCACATGGTTCTAGGAAAAACATCAAGCTGCAATTTGCCCAATGTCATTTTAAGGTGCCAAGAAAAACCCAAATAAAATCAATGCTCAAAGATAGAACTAGACAACCTTGGTTCTATGCAAAATTTCTTAGAAACTAAATTGATAACGCATGAGCTTTCTAAAAGAGAAATCCATATTTTATATCATATATCAGATAACGAATGGCTGAGTTTGATTTTAGAAGGCAAGTAAAGTTGCAAAGAAACATGCTGACCTGTTGAAAGCATTGTAGTATGGTCCAAAACACACAAACTTATCTGAGGGGTGATTTTCAAAAAATACAACACACCTCTATACTTGTGACAGAATAGAACTGTCTCTAACAAATCTCAAAATCAAAAGTGAACGTAATTCAAAATCAAAAGTGAACGTAATGATGTGGCTGGCATGTTTCATGTGATGAGCAATAATAACCTTACATCAATAACTAACTAAAGAGTGGATGACTGCTTGCAAAAAAAAAACTCTGCAAAAACAGAACAGAATTGTCTCTAATAAATCCCAAAATGAAAAGTAAATGTAATGTTGTGGCTAGAATGTTGCATGTGATGAGCAATAATAACTTTACATCAATAACAAACTGCTTGCAACAACAGAACTCTGTAGCCAAAAAAGTGGGGGCCAGGGAAGGGGAGAAAAATGTTTACATTCTTCTGTGCACATGAATTTTCAATATGCAAAACGCAACCAATCATAAACTTTATCTTATTTTCAAGGGGCTACTTCCCATCAACAAGCATCCCATAGCTTTACTATGCCTGTTATAAAGTGGGGGCAGATGCACCTTGACAAAGAATATTAGTGAATACATCACCAGCTTTGACGACAACTCTATATATTTCAACTATTAACTAATATGGCACCTGCTATCTATGGTGCACCCTTGATTCAGCAGGATTTTGTGCAAGAGGTGTGTTTTGACGACAACTCCATATATTTCGACCATTGACTAATATGGCACCTGCTATCTATGATGCACCCTTGATTCAGCAGGATTTTGTGCAAGAGGTGTAAGAGGTTGCCGCAATGTGTCATTTCCCTTCATGTCGCAAATGCTTTCTGGAGACTTTAACTGTGACTTCAGGCTACAAGAGACTTTAACCTGCAAATTAACCCAATTTGCAAGCATCATTAAGCCCAATAAAATCAGATAAGTTCTTCCAAAATTCACATTTTTCATAAAATGTTATGTTGATAACCAAACTAGGGACCTGATGCAATCCATCTCAGAGGAATGGATCCATGGAGGATGGAACTGAACCTACGTAAGGAGTGGTTAACATGGCCACTAGAACTTATGCAGTGACATTCAAATATATCAAAAGCTGGCAAACCTTTTCAAATATAATATTTGGGAACAAAATATATCGAAGGCAAATGGTCCACCATTATGAATGTTTCTATAGTGGCTGTTAAAAAAATTGGCGAACATAAAGAACATTTTAGCAAAAAAGGAAAATGAAAAATATTATAATAATTTTGCATTCGTTTGGCCAACCCCAAGATAAAATATAATGGAAAAGTTATTGATGGTCTGTCAATATCTGAGAACTGACATCAAGGCTTGTATGCTTGTAACCCATAAAATTGAAACACTCTGGAATGGAGCTGTTTGAAAGAAAACAATCATTGTTGCTTTTATTTTGAAAACTCATAGCTCTTCTCCTGAGTTGATTTCAAATTAAACCTTCAGTAAAATGGTAAAATGGCCTTTCCAAAAGGAACTGAAAGCTTCACAGCTTTTGAATTATAGAGAACCATATTCTCAGTTCTCAAATTGGGTAATACTCGCAGAGTTATAAGTTTGGCCAGAAATGGTACTGCTTTACTTACTTTTATTATATTGATAACCAATCTAGGGACCTGATGCAATCCATCTCAGATGAATACAGAGGAATGGATCCATGGAGGATGGAACTAAACCTATGTTAGGAGTGACTAACATGGCCACTAGTGTAAAATTTTCAAACCCCAACCCAGTTTCAGTCTCGCTGATTTTTCAGCCAATGTTAAATGCCCAAACCTCAGTTTTATATCAGCATATAAAAACTTAGCAGAAAATAAACTTCAGAACTGAAACATGAGGATTCTGAACATCATTTATAACGCAGAAATAAAATATCAGCAGCATATAAAACTCAGAAAATTATAGACACATGAATTTTCGGTCTAACATCGACCCTGGAAAAACCCACAAGGGGAAAACCAGTGAGAGAGGGCTTTTTATTATTTATGAGCTTCAGAGAAATTTCTTCTACAGCATATTCATCTTCAGAAATTACAAAAACTTATCTCGGACTTTCTTTCGCAAAAAATCCTTCTGAACAGTCCTGAAAAAAGCTCCTCGATTTCTGTGCCAAAAATCCGTACAACTGTACGGCTATCCCAGCAATAAATGCTGTACGGACTGTCTCGGTTTCCAAGCCAAATTTCTGCTAAGACTGTACAGAATATGCAGCAGGAACAGCTCCTCGAAAACCGTGCCCAATCTTCTCAAAAACTATGTTGTACGGCCCTCGAAATTCGTGCCAAAACTGTACGGACCTAGGCTGC
>SNQJ01S0008451.1:47036-61927 GCA_010110895.2 Picea sitchensis | reverse complement strand
TTTAATTCTTATACATGCATGCGAAAACCGATAATCTTAAAGGGCTCAATTAATCAATCTTTTACAATTCTGCAAGTTAGTTTCAGTTCTTATATCTTACATGTGCAATCTAATTAACTAAGAACTCAATCATTAATTCCGGTTTGGGTCCCCAAGGCCTTTTCTGGAAATTAAAATTTAACTTGCAATCTATTAGTTCATAGGCTTCAACCTTCACATCATTTTCAACTCTCAGTTTGACAAGCATTTTAGTTCTAACATCTACGTGCAATAATTCAAACAACTTAAGAACTAAATCTGCAATTTCATTGTTTAAGAGTTCACACTCATTTTCAGTACTGTTGCCGCCTTATACACACCTGGGAGACGTGGAAGAAATCTTCAATCCACTCGGTGTGTCCTTGGGGGCAAGTGAGAGTTAAGGTGCTGTCACCTAATCCTCAACTCCTCCGTCTAGGCCAATTCCTAGAGAAGCCAAGGGGGGTAGTCCCTAACAAATATACTNGGAATCAAATGATCCTTGATGGCATCAAGAATAAATCTCTTAGCCTTGATACTCTTCTTAGTATAGGCTGCAAGAAGAGTAGCATCAGTAGGTACCACAACAGGATGAGTAGTGGTATTCTCCACAATGTCCAACAACTTGTTTTCTTGCAAAAGCAAGATCATCCTCTCCTTCCAAGCACCAAAATTTGTTGCCCCATCAAGTCTGTCCTCAACTCTCAAACCAGTAGTCATTGACCCTTTTCTGCTAAAAATAATAAATTCAAAAATCTGCCCTGTGAAGTGATTGTTGTCCCAACTTTCTGTCTGCTGAAATCTCTGCTTCCCTTCAACTCAGCTCTGATACCATGTAAAATTTTCAGACCCCAACCCAATTTTAGTCTCGCTGATTTTTCAGCCAATGTTAAATGCCCAAACCTCAGTTTTATATCAGCATATAAAAACTTAGCAGAAAATAAACTTCAGAACTGAAACATGAGGATTCTGAACATCGTTTATAACGCAGAAATAAAATATCAGCAGCATATAAAACTCAGAGAATTATAGACACGGGAATTTTCGGTCTAACATCGACCCTGGAAAAACCCACAAGGGGAAAACCAGTGAGAGAGGGCTTTTTATTATTTATGAGCTTCAAAGAAATTTCTTCTACAGCATATTCATCTTCAGAAATTACAAAAACTTATCTCAGACTTTCTTTCGCAAAAAATCCTTCTAAACAGTCCTGGAAAAAGCTCCTCGATTTCTGTGCCAGAAATTTGTACAACTGTACAGCTATAAATGTTGTACGGACTGTCTCGGTTTCCATGCCAAATTTCTACTAAGACTGTACGGAATATGCAACAGGAACAACTCCTCAAAAAGCATGCCCAATCTTCTCAAAAACTGTGTTGTACGACCCTTGAAATTCGTGCCAAAAACTGTACGGACTATATGGAATTTCACCCAGAAAATTATGACAGCAGATGCCTCAATTTCTGTGCCAATAAATGACTGTATGGAAGCCTTGGGATGCATGCCAAACGTCTCAGAAAAACTTCTGCTATCTCCCTCGATTTCTGTGCATAATAAATGGTTGTATGGCCTCTAGAAATCCGTACCGTACGGTCTGCATTCAATGTTGTACTCTGCCTTGAAATTCATGCTAGCTTGCTGCCTTGGGATGTGTGTCCAACTCTACAAATGCTGCCTCTTCTTCAGCTCGACCTCTCTCTTTCTCTCCAAAAGAAAAAAAAATGAACAACCACATCAAGAATGGTGCGCCCTCATACCCTAATCGACCTCATGAGGGAAGGTGAGGGGTTTTCTAATCCAACAGTTGAGATTAGATTAAATGAGTGGCTGAGATTAGATGTCTCTTCACTCACCCTCACTTTAGTCATAAAGTCACATTTTAATTTGCATCTCACAAATTAAATGACTAGGGCCCACAATAGGCACTTTCTCACCCCTTAGGCGCCTAGGGAAGAGAAACACTTGCCTTGGTACTTTATTTAATTAAAAATTTAACAACTAGAACTTATGCAGTGACCTTCATATATATCAAAAGCTGGCAAACCTTTTCAAATATAAGATTTGGAACAAAATAAGGAAAATGGTCCACAATTATGAATTATAGAGAACCATCATCTCAGTTCTCAAATTGGGTAATACAGAGTTATAAGTTTGGCCAGAAACGGTACTGCTTTACTTGCATTTGTTATATTAATAACCAATCTAGGGACCTGGGGCAATCCATCTGAGAGGAATGCAGAGGAATTTATCCATGGAGGATGGAACTAAACCTATGTTAGGAATGGCTAACATGGCCACTAGAACTTATGCAGTGACATTCAATACATCAAAAGCTGGCAAATGTTTACAAATATAAGAGTTGGAAACAAAATATATCTAAGGCAAATGGTCCACAATTATGAATGTTTCTATAGTGGATGTTATAAAATTTGGTGAACATAAAGAACATTTTAGCAAAAAAGGAAAATGAAAAATATTATAATAATTTTACATTCATTTGGCCAACCCCGAGATCAAATATAATGGAAAGGTTATTGCTGGTCCATCAATATCCGAGCACTGACAGCAAGGCTTGTCACCCATAAAATTGAAACACTTTGGAATGGGCTGTTTGAAAGCAAACAATCATTGTTACTTTTATTTTGAAGACTCGTGGCTCTTGTCCTAACTGACTAAAACTGTTGATTTCAGATTAAACCCTCTAGTAAAATAGTAAAACGACCTTTTTCAGAAGGAACTGAAAGCTTCACAGCTTTTGAATTATAGAGAACCATATTCTCAGTTCTCAAATTGGGAAATGGTACTGCTTTACTTACTTTTGTTTGAAGAGGAGATATAACACAGCCATCTGACCCCTGATATTTCCCACGTAGCAGTAGTCTTAGCTCCTTATTTTCCTCGTCTAATAATTGCACCTGACACACCTTAAAAGCTGTTAACAAGCTGGCAATGAGTGTCAGAAAGTGAAGGTTTTCAAATTGTTGGCATTTAAAATATGTGCAGAAAGTGAAGTTTTTTTAATTGTTGGCATTTCAAATATGTGCAGAAACTTTAAAGTGAAGTTTTTCAAATTGTTGGCATTTCAAATATGTGCAGAGGGTGAAGGTTTTCAGGTTTTCAAATATCTGCAGAAATCATTATTGCATCAGATCAGTCCTAAGTTTTTAAAAAAAGAGAAGAATTTCAAAGAGTTTTTCAAAATAGAATATTTTCATCTCTAAGCGAATTCAGCTCAAATATTGCCATCATTGTCATCATCCCACCTCAATCTCTGCCTTCTCAAGATTGCTCTTGATACTGTCTTTCTCTTGCCTCAGGGACTGTACCTCTATGTTCAATAATTGAGCTTTCTTCTCAGACGCCTCTAGCCTGGCATAAACAAAAATGAAAAAATATGATAAGACAAAGTCACAAAGGTGCCTAAGAAATTGATACAACCTGCTAGATGTGCCAGAGGCACTACGGTGTTACCTATTACTGAGTTTGGTAGTGATGAGACCATAAATTATCAGGTCAGAAAGAATGATCGATAGCACCTAAATAACAAACCCATTTCTTCTCATGTTGACAGTAAAATTTGTTAGCCATTTTTTTCTGAGAGACAGAAATTCAAGAGCCAAGTCTTTATTTTTGGCCAGGTCGGAGAATCTTTATCTCACTGATAAATAAAAGAATATACCTGATGCAATCAGACCTTACCCACCTTCCATGCAACTCTGATCCCATTTCCTTGATGACAGCTTCAAGATTCAAATATATCCTGGCTATCGCTTCTTTCTTTTCTTGCTCTGTGGCCTTGCATAACACTTTGGCAACAGCTGAGGATACAACAGAATTAACAAGCAGCTGGTCCCTCCAATAGTCTTCTTTAGCATTTTTCTTAGAGGTTTGGCATTCATTTAACTGTTCCTCACTTTTCTGCAGCAATGAGCAACAAATACATTGAATCATACATATGTACATACATTAAATCATCTTTTTATTCATATGACACTATTCTCAAGGGAAATTCTTAGTAAAAAAATTATCGACACCATTTCTTAGACAGAAGCATGAAAATATAAAGATGGGTAGAAGTTAGAACAGACAACATTATTTTCAGTCATAAAGATCCGAGTGATGATCAAGGCACAAAATAAAAAAGAACTGCATATGGCTGACTATGTTTGAAAAAAAACCTTAAGGTTCTATGGTATCAAAAGATAATGTGTTGAAGATGGCAGGTAGGCAGTAATTCTAACATAATAGTGGTCAAGTTCATAGATTGCATTAAGGGGCTTAAATGAACTAGAGAAATTTGGTTGCTTGCTGTATCAGTATTATTTTCTTATTGTCTGGACACATGCTTCCGTGCTTTAATTCACTATTGTCAACATGCCCTAGGTTGGCCTTGCATAACAATTTGGCAACAGCTGAGAATACAACGGAATTAACAAGCAGCTGGTCCCTCCAATAGTCTTCTTTAGCATTTTTCTTAGAGGTTTGGCATTCATTTAACTGTTTCTCACTTCTCTGCAGCAATGAGCAACAAATACATTGAATCATACATACATACATACATTAAATCATCTTTTTATTCATACGACACTATTCTCAAGGGAAATTCTTAGTAAAAAAATTATCGACGCCATTTCTTAGACAGAAGCATGAAAATATAAAGATGGGTAGAAGTTAGAACAGACAACATTATTTTCAGTCATAAAGATCCGAGTGATGATCAAGGCGCAAAATAAATAAGAACTGCATATGGCTGACTATGTTTGAAAATAAACCTTAAGGTTCTATGGTATCAAAAGATAACATGTTGAAGATGACAGGTAGGCAGTAATTCTAACATAATAGTGGTCAAGTTCATAGATTGCTTGCTGTATCAGTATTATTTGCTTATTGTCTGGACACATGCTTCCGTGCTCTAATTCACTATTGTCAACATGCCCTAGGTTGTCATTGAATAAAATTTGTGTGAACATGCAATACCAAAACAACTAATCACAGGCAATGAATTTCTTGAGATTTAATAAATATTTTCAAGACAATAATCGATAAACCATTTACATCTAAATGGATTTGAAAATTGAATAATTTTTCATTTGTAATGATAATTTCTGAAGCCTTTGAAAACTTGTATTCCATACTAAGCGGAAACAAATAAATTACAACTCACTGTTCAATTAACAAGGCAAAATGTTTATGAGAGACTCAAAAATAGGCAGAAGCATGGAAACATGAAGACAGATTTAATGTATATTTTCAAGACAATAATCTATAAACCATGTACGTTTAAATGGATTTGAAAATTGAATAATTCTGCATTTGTATTGATAATTTCTGAAGCCTTTGAAAACTTGTATTCCATACTATGCTGGAACAAGGTAAAATGTTTATGAGAAAACTTGTATTCTTATCAGGTAAAATGTTTATGAGACAACTGACTCAAAAATAGGCAGAAGCATGGAAACATGAAGACAGATTTAATGTATACTTTCAAGACAATAATATATAAACCATGTACATCTCTTACAATGGATTTGAAAATTGAATAATTCTGCATTTGTATTGATAATTTCTGAAGCCTTTGAAAACTTGTATTCTAAGCTGGAACAAATAAATTACAACTCGCTGTTCAATTAACAAGGAAAAATGTTTATGAGACAACTGACTCAAAAATAAGCATGGAAACATGAAGACAGATAGAAGTTAAAACAGACTTAATATTATTTTCAATCATAAGGATCTGAGTGATGATCAAAGCACAAAATAAAAAATAACTGCATATAGTTCACTATGAGTGAGAATGAAGTTCTAACTTCTATGGTCCATACTATGCTGGAACAAATAAATTACAACTCGCTGTTCAATTAACAAGGTAAAATGTTTATGAGACAACTGACTCAAAAATAGGCAGAAGCATGGAAACCTGAAGACAGATTTAATGTATACTTTCAAGACAATAATATATAAACCATGTACGTCTCTTACAATGGATTTGAAAATTGAATAATTCTGCATTTGTATTGATAATTTCTGAAGCCTTTGAAAACTTGTATTCGAAGCTGGAACAAATAAATTACAACTCGCTGTTCAATTAACAAGGAAAAATGTTTATGAGACAACTGACTCAAAAATAAGCATGGAAACATGAAGACAGATAGAAGTTAAAACAGACTAAATATTATTTTCAATCATAAGGATCTGAGTGATGATCAAGGCACAAAATAAAAAATAACTGCATATAGTTCACTATGAGTGAGAATGAAGTTCTAACTTCTATGGTAGCTGAAAGACTACAGGAGCAGATGATCCTCTAACCACATCGAAATATAGAGTGTTAAATATGGCAGGTAGGACAGTAATTCTAACATAATAATGTTCAAGTTCATAGATTGCATTCAGGAGCTTAAGTGAACAAGAGAAATTTGGTTGCTTGCTGCATCTGTCTTATTTGTTTATTGTCTGGACACGTGCTTCCTTGCTCTAATTCACTATTGCCAACATGCCCTAGCTTGTCATTGAATAAAATATGTGAACATGCAATATCAAAACATCTAATCAGTGGCAAGGAATTTTTGGAGATTTAATGTATATTTTCAAGACAATAATCTACAAACCATGTACATTTTGCAATGGATGTGAAAATTGAATAATTCTGCATTTGTAATGATACAATCTGAAGCCTTTGAAACTTGTATTCATACCAAGCTGGAACAAATAAATTACGACTGACTGCTCAACTAAATGTTTATGAGACAACTGACTCAAACATAGGCCAAAGCATGGAAACATGAAGACAGATAGAAGTGAGATTAGAAAAAAAATTATTTTCAATCGTGAAGATCTGAGTGATGATCAAGGCACAAAATAAAAAAGAACTGCAAATGGCTGACTATGATTGAAAATAAGGTCCTATGGTAGCTGAAAGAATGCAGGAGCTGGTTCATCAACCACATATCAAAAGATAACGTGTTGAATATGGCAGGTAGGACAGTAATTCTAACATAACAGTGATCAAGTTCATAGATTGCATTAAGGTGCTTAAAATAACAAGGGAAATTTGGTTGCTTGCTGCTTCTGTATTATTTGCTTATTGTCTGGATACACACTTCCTTGCTCTAATTCACTACTGACAACATGCCCTAGGTTGTCATTGAATAAAATTTGTGTGAACATGCAATACCAAAAGTTAAAACAACTAATCAGTGGCAATGAATTCTGGAGATTTGGTGTATATTTTCCAGACAATAATCTATAAACCATGTACATTTTGCAGTGGATTTGAAAATCGAATATCCCTGTGTTTGTAATGATACTTTCTGAAGCCTATGAAAACTTGTATTCCATACCAAGTTGGAACAAACAAACTGTGACTGACTGCTCAACTATCAAGGTAACATGTTTATGAGACAACTGACTCAAAATAGGGAACTAACTTTGAAGCAACACCAAAACCAAATGTCCAAGACAAATGTAAAATCAGGGAAAGAGCACAAGAACATTATTAGTTATAAGCTTGAAAAAGGCTTCAATCTATAGTTTTACCATGAGTCTTTGAAGTTCAACCAAGTATCACAGACCTAGTTCTTTTTTGATAGCATGCTTCCAGTGAACATGAGAACACAAGCATGTGGACCTGAGCATGCAAGCAAGTGGACGTATGAAAGCAAACCTTTCGCTAAGATTCCACAACTGGATGGTATCTATTCCACCAAATTCGCCTAGTACTTGTGTTAAATTTATAGCAGCTGCAAAAGCCATTCTCCGGGAGGATGGCAAAGACCCTAGCTGAGGTCTAGGGCCCCCAGTGCACTCCTGGGGTATTTGGTCTGGGACAAAACAGTCAGTACCATGGCAAAAGTCCCTTCTTAGGGCCCCAATATATGACTGGGATTCGTAGTCTAAGACTAAGCAGCTAAAGCCCCTAGATATGTCTAGGGCCCCTGGAAATGTCCAAGGTACCCATGCCTGAGGCATGGGTTGATCCATGGTCTTGTACCATGGTGGAAAAGACCCCTGAGAGGGCCCCCAGTATACGACTGGGGTTCTTGGTGAAGAATCAAGCAGTAAAGACCCCTGAGAGGGCCCCCAGTATACGACTGGGGTTCTTGGTGAAGAACCAAGCAGTAAAGACCCCTGAGAGGGCCCCCAGTATACGACTGGGGTTCTTGGTCTAGGACCAAGCAGTTAAAGCCCCTAGATAAGCCTAGGGCCCCTGGAAATGTCCAGGGTACCCATGCATACGACATGGGTTGATCCTTGGTCTTTGACCTTGGTGGATAAGACCCCAGAAAAAGTTTTGGGGCTACTTGATCCTCTATCAAGTATTTTGATGGTACATGACCTTCCTTGAAGAAGGACATAACCACATGAGGGATAGGTCCCATATGCAGTGATGATAAAGTAATAGGTTCACCATGTTGAATGAAGGAATGAGTATTGCCACTTAGTCAACCCTCTCTTACCCTTACTTGTGTTTGGTTTGGGGTTTTATGTTTTTAAGGGTAAATTAGATTTAATTTAGTTTGGGGTTTTATGTTTTAAGGGTAAATTAGATTTAATTTATACTGCGCTTAAATTCACCTAATTTAAACATGATATTTTAATAATAATTTTAATTTAATCTTGCCCTAACCCAAACTATAAATAAGAACCCTTATCTCCCCACATACACTTGATTTTTCTTTGTTTTGTTGTGAGAGATTTCCTCTTCTAGCTGCGGCCCCCTTGTTTTCTGTTGATGCTTCTCCTAGCTGCGGCCTCCTTTGCTTACTGCTGTGTTCTTCTAGTCACCCTTTGCTTGCTGCTGCAACCGGGTGTGACTGTGACTCCTTTGAGGGTTATCTTGGAGCGGCCTCCTCTCAGTTTACTGTGTGACGGTTACATGGGGTGCAGCCTCCTTTACCTGCTGTTGCAGGGTCTGAAAGATATGACTATGGCTCTTTTGAGGGTTTGATTGGATCACCCTCCTTCCAGTTTGTTGTGTAAAGGACACCAGTAGTGCGGCCCCTTTGTGTGGGTGTACTAGCCGCTGGCCCTCTCCTTTCTTTTGCTGCTGGTGTGAGAGTTGTTGGGTATTGTGACTTCTCTCTAGCGTATGCCCCTTCCTTCTGTTATCGCGGTAGCTGATTCTCCTCTGCTGTTGTGTATTTGATAGTTGCAGTCTTCTATTCCAGCTCCAATGCTTGTGGCCTTAATTCTCTTCTGCTGTGAAGTGTCACTTTAATGTACCATCCTAACCTCTTCTAAAGTTACTTGGGGTAAGGGTTTTATTGCTTGATTTTCTGAGTGAGGGTTTGGGCATTTGAAACCACTGTTGGGTTTTCTGCTTTTCCTCCCTGTGGCCCTTTTCTCTTGGTGGCAAGAAAGATTCCTCATTCATTGGCAAGAGATCCAAGGTAGATCTATGAACTGAACCTTGTCTGAGCATACTACAACTGTTTTACCTCTCTTGTGGTTATTGTTTCTTCTTCAGAGGTGAGGCTGCTGTACCAGGTAAGCTGCCACATCATCACCTTCAGATCTGGGATCTTGTTGCACTTTATTACTATTTGATCTATTTAATTCTTGTATCATTCTTAGATCTGAAGTTTTAAATATTGATCTAGCTCTATAGTTGACTTATTGTTTATTATCAGAATGATACTAGATCTATGCAATATCATTGAATTTTTTCTTGATCTGCTCACTGATAATATTAGTAGAGTTCTAGTTTATTAAACAGTAGATCTGAGTTCTTGTTTCTATCTTCAAATCTAATCTTTACTTAGTTTGTTGATGTTTCTCTTTAGATCCCCTAGATCTGAAGTCTAGTTAAAGTGTTTTGAGTTTGTTGATCCCTAGATCAAATTGATTTATTCACTGAAAGTAAAAAGATACTACTGTTCTGTTTCTTTACCCTAATTCTAACAACTTGCACCTGGCCCCAACCATTGTCACAAGTACTGGTGTACAACAAACACAAACACAGGCACA
Source organism: Picea sitchensis (assembly GCA_010110895.2). Taxonomy (NCBI): domain Eukaryota; kingdom Viridiplantae; phylum Streptophyta; class Pinopsida; order Pinales; family Pinaceae; genus Picea; species Picea sitchensis. The sequence goes on along the minus strand of SNQJ01S0008451.1, from coordinate 51,943 downwards.
AGTGTGTCCTAGGTGAGCCTTGAACCCTAGTGGGGGATTTAACATCCCCCCACTTTCACCGACCCAACAAGCCACTGTTGACACAGCCCTAGTTTAATTATTGCAACAAATAATTTGTTTCCAACTTGATGAAATCACAATGCATGATCTCAAAATTTTTGCCATATGTTTTTTTACGTGAATAATATGCGTCCATCATGACAACCATGGGATAGTACAATAATATACAAATAACATTGCCATTAACATATTGTTTTGTATATTTATAGTACTAATCAAACACCTGATGCATGTTGATATTTATTCTAAATCCCCACAGGTAGTGTATGGTAGAGCAAGAGAGCGAGTGTATTAAGTAATGTATAATAAGAACATCACAGAAAGAAACAAATCCGAGAAAACTCTAGGCATTTCCTTGCTTTCCTCTTGTTCAGTTTTGTGACAGGAAGACATTATGGTGCACCACGCGGCATTGAAACTTTTTTTCAAATTACAAGTCCATATCTTTTGTTGAGGGGGTGTATTAGTAATGTATATAAGAACATCACAGCAAGAAGCAAATCCGAGCAAATTCTAGGAATTTCCTCGCTTTTTCCTCTTGTTCAGTTTTGTGACAGGAAGACATTATGGTGCACCGTGCAGCATTGAAACTTTTTTTCAAATTACAAGTCCATATCTTTTGTTGAAAGTACTTCCAAAAACACACCCTGAGGAGCTGCATGGAATAACACGGACTTCTTTTGTCTCTTTAGATGGCAAGACTGAGGAATATCTGTTCAACCAAGTTTGCCTGCGACTTGCACCCTGGCCTCATCCCTTTCTAATATTCCATTTGGGAAGGACATCTGACAGACCACTGCAAGAATGGAACCCTAGTGGACAGCTCAACATTCCATCAACCTTGCCAGTGAACCAAGGCCCTGCTGGCAACAAGTTAAAATTCACTTTCGAACAAGCACTACAGAAAGTTACTAGAGAAAAAAAGAATATGTTATCATTATTTTAAGTCAAATAAGAATATAACAATTATGCAATCTAAATTGGAAACATAAATTGTTTTCCTTTCAAAACAAAGTACACAAAGTTAGAGACTCAAAAAAATGTCCTTCAATTGATTCCCACAAAGTTAAGAGACTCAAACAAATGTCCTTCAATTGATTCCCTGTTGTAGGAAAATAACACAGTAGCAAGGAGACATGTCTCCCAAGGTCAAGTACACATCTCAGAGATGGGAGATGTGAGATGTCTCCCCAAAGACTCTCAACGTCTCCTGCGAGCACCAAAAAAAGTTTGAAAACTCAATTTAAAAAAGAAAAAAGCCTACCAAAACCCTAGGGCAGACCCTACAACTCAAATTGACTTGGGGAAGGAGATCATAACTATTAATAACAAGTAACATTTATGTAGCAATGAAATGGCCTCACCAATCTAACTCCCATTAAAAATGAACCTCTGTGAGGGCTAAAAAGTGATGGGTTCTAGGAGAGTATGTTTATGTTTATTGAGAGTGAACCCTAACTAGACGAGGCAAATATTGAGATGGAGACCTGATTTTTGGCTGGAAAGTTGAAATGTTTATAATTTAAAGTTTTGTAACTCGGATATTATCATTGTGGACTATAGTATAGATTCTTACTAGACATACCAATGTTTGATTATGCAGGTGATATAGACAAATGTTCAATGTTTATTGTTCGTCATTTCATGATTTTAAAATCTAAATTTTGAAATTTCGATTTGCATCTTTTTCAATTTTTTAATTCACAGCTCCTTTGATGTTTACCTATACCGCCATGTCTCCTCAATTGTTCAAATATCAAACTAGGTGTTTATATGTAGGGGAAAACTTGTTCTTGCTAAAAGAAGAAAGAAAGATGAAGCCTGTGACTACCTACTCTAGTTGCAACTAGGGATCACCCTAGCCGCCATAGGTCAGAACTCTTGTTCTACGCTTGTCCTTCAAAAACATCGTTGAGCCACACATCTACGGACTAGAAGCTAGGTCCTACCCTAAATGCAATCACCATTGACTCTAGGAGCATGATTGGTGCATCCTCTCCAACGAGTTGAGACAAAATCTTCCAACCATCAGTTAAAATTTGTCAAAAGCTTGAAAATATCTCTAAGTTGAACATTCAGTTTGCAAGTCCAAAGAAAAAAGCAGTTCAATATGCAAAAGAGATCTTGACCAAGAAGTTTACGGGAAGATGACTAAGCATCAAACTTTGGAACCTTGGATACAACGTTAGTGGACTCGTTGAACAAGAGCCGATCTCCAAATTTTCTTTTGTGGTAAGGGATAATTTGGCTTCCATTTTCAATTTAAAGAAGACTATCATCTTACTTTTCATAGTAGCCCATGGTTTTTGGAAACCAACAAATGGTATCTTAGGGGAGCATGATGGGTGCATCCTCTCCAATGGATAGCATCATGACTTTCAAGAGATTGGTCTATTATTGCGCAGTTTGTAGTAAGGATAAGGCTAGAGATTGAAGAGGCAAACTGGCGTAATTGGAACCAATCCCACCCAATGTCACCTCAATGGGATGGTTTTTTTTGTTTAGGGAGGTAAGGCTTGCGCAGTTTGTAGTAAGGATAAGGCTAGAGATTGAAGAGGCAAATTGGCGTAATTGGAACCAATCCCACCCAATGTCACCTCAATGGGATGGTTTTTTTTGTTTAGGGAGGTAAGGCCCAGGGGAGACATCCCCGGTGACCTGGAGTTTTGAGAAGGCAAAGGATTGTAAGACAAAGATAAGTTTCCCCCCTCACAAGTCACCACCAAGCAGATAGTCCAGCTAACAACCAATAACAAAGTATAACCAAAAAGAGAGATACACCTACCTGAGACAAAGCAACAAGAAACTGATATATGCAGGCTTGCTCGCTTGGTTAGTACTTCATTAATGTCTATCTGATATATATATAAGCAATTGAATAATAAATATTGACGAAGTCAATGTTTATAAAATAGCAATAATACACAATATCACTTCATCAATAAATGCTAAGAAAAACGTGGCATTCAATGTGACAATCAACACTTCATTCAAGTAATGCCCTTAAATAGCCATTCAATTGCTCATAAGAAAAACGTTAGCTGCACAAGTGATTTTAATAGCAAGAGATAACAGCAATAGTAGATTAGCAAGGTTAGTTTTTTAAGCTAGGGTTAGTAGTTAGGGTTTCATTCAAAGTGTTGAGAGTGGTTTTGATCATAACATTCACAAGCTCGGTCTTAGATCAATGTGTTTCCAAGGTTAATGGAGTCAAAACGAGGACGCAGGAGCTGAAGGATCAAGAAGATAGTAAAGCTAAGGACTGGAAGGTGAAGCTTTAAGGTGTTGCTATGGCAAGGCCTCAAAGTCAAAACCCTAGGGGAGAGAGGCTCACTTTGGTGTAGGGGAACTAGGCCTCAGTGCTCTCTCCTGCTTCCTTAACTCAATGGAAAAATGGCTAACATAGGAAAAGGCATAAAACTAAGACAAGAGGATTTGCAAGGCAACGTGTTTCTATGGCGAGGCTTTACTAGCAAACCCTAGAAAAACGACTCATCAAGGTGTAGCTGAACTAGGCCCTAATGTGTCTTCTTCTTCTTAGCTCAAAGAAGTAAAACGGCTAGCATATGAAGAGGGGGCAAAGAGTGTAGCTAAGGCTAGGCTCAATCCTCTTCAGCATGAAAGAGTAGAGTGTTGCTAGGGCAAGGTTCTATCTTACTTCAACAAATAAAATGGCTAAAAATCTTGACAAGGACGCGAGACAAGGACCTACAATGTGTGCTTGTCCCCTAGGGTTTATTCAACAAATTATAACCATAAATGCAAGAGAAATAAAACTACAACCATTCAATTAAGAACTTTTGCGTAAATTTAATTACAGTCAACCAAGAAATCAAGTAGCAAACCCTAGTTGTAACACCTTCCACCAAGATAAATGCCAATAAAAGACTTCCTTCAACAAGTGCACCTCACAATTTCAGCCAAGAACTCCAAATGTAGCGCAAATTTCATACCTCACTAATGAGCGAGTCCGAGATGATGAAAAAATGAGAGTGAAAACCCTCAATTTATACTGTACCATGACCTAATTTCACTTTTAGGTCATAAAAAGGCCGACAAGGCCAAAATACTAAAAAGCATATTGTTTTACATTAAATGTTCAAAATTAAACCCTAATCAAAACGTCTAGGGCAGATACAGCATCCTGGAGCAAAACGTTAGCCCTCCTTGGGCTTCTCCAGCCTGCCATACGTGCCAACACTGCCTCCCAAGACGTCCATAAGGCTGGATGACGTCATGATCATCATGGGTGACGTCCTAGGTCTTCCAAGGCCAACGTTCCACTGAAAAGGGCACAATCCCCCTAGGTCAAGCTCTGCTAGGGTGCCTCTGGTGGAACGTCCTCCTCTTCTCCCCTAATCCATCTGATGGGCTCTTTAACCCCATGGAGGTCCGAACTGATCATCTCCCCATGTGTACCAGTCCAAAATGGTACCTGTCCGTCGGCATGATCCTGCACATCAACAGCGACGCCCTCCATGGGCTCATAAGTCACAGGGATCATAGCAATGTCAATCACATCTCGTCATCAATATTATTAAACATGTGCATAAAATCCCTAATACATCAGTTAAAAGCTCAAAGACATTACACGAGCCTGCAATACAAGTTTGGAGAAAATGACAGGGCGTCCTATTGGGCTAGAGTCCACTGGAAAAGGAAAGTTTCTGGAAGAGAGCTCATCGGAGTCATGTAAGTGGGTGAGGTGGTCAAGGGATGTCCTGGCAAGTGGGTGCAGTGGAGCAGAGGATGCAAGGTTTTACCTGTGAGTGCCTTTGTAGAAGGCGAGCTGCACCTGTCCTGGATGCAAATCTTTCCAAGCCCATGCCTTTATTCTTTTATTCTTT
>SNQJ01S0008451.1:36744-46986 GCA_010110895.2 Picea sitchensis | reverse complement strand
AACAGTAGATCTGAGTTCTTGTTTCTATCTTCAAATCTAATCTTTACTTAGTTTGTTGATGTTTCTCTTTAGATCCCCTAGATCTGAAGTCTAGTTAAAGTGTTTTGAGTTTGTTGATCCCTAGATCAAATTGATTTATTCACCGAAAGTAAAAAGATACTACTGTTCTGTTTCTTTACCCTAATTCTAACAATGGGAGCCAGTCTTTTAAGCCTTGATGGGTCTTGTTATCGCAGGATTTGTACTTGTGCAAAGCCCACCACAAGATCCCCAAATCTTGCGTAACTATGGAAAACCACTGTCACCTAAGTAGGATCTTCCCTTGTTTTAGTGATGGAGGAGTCCCACCACAAAGGAGGCTTCCTTGGTGACCTCAAGGGATAGAATGGCAAGTTTAGTAGCCAAGCCTACCGCCCCCTACTTGATCACTTGATAGTTGGTCTAGGTCTAGGAAAGAGATGAGGTTGTAAGGTGATTTGTGTACCTGCCTGGAACAAGAACAATTTGCAGCATATATATAACAATTACCAAGCTAGAGTATGTAACAATGACCCCTTTAGACACTAGACAAGTTAGATTGTTATGGCTGTTGCAAATTACAACAGTCAACCAGTCTTATGACAAAAATAAGTATTTTGCAACAGCAGCAAGATAAAGTGCTAAAAAATATAGCAATTTAGCATGAAAAGTAAACATTTATCAATCATAAAATTATCCAATTGCTAGAAGTAATTTCTGAACAAGTTAAGCCACCTTTAGATGAGTGTATGCAACAATTTAATGCAGTTTTAGATGGCTGTAGCAAACTTTTAGAACAGCAGCAAGAAATATTGTGAGTTTGCTAGAGTTAGGGTTAACAATGTAGTAGGCTACTTGAAAGATTAATAAGAGTGATTTTTACAACTACTTTCACCACAAGAGTTACTTCTAGATTAGTGCCTTTACCATTCTAGGGCTATGGAGTCTCAAATGCATCCAAACTTGAAGGTTATCTAATTGAAACCAAAGAGATAAAGTCAAATCCTAAGGTGCAAGCATGTTTGGGCCTTAGGCTTTAGACTTTGAAGGAAAAGGTATCTAGGGTGCAAGCACGTTTGGGCCTTGTAATCCCCTATCCTAGGGATAACTAAGGAGATCATGTCTCGAGGCCTACAGGTCCTAGACATGGAGTGCCGAGAGCCAGATGACTTGAGCATGGCCCTGGAGGGCCCATCTTTTCTTCAGTGCAGCCCACCTATCAGCAACAACAACGTCCCGGTCCTGAAATAGCAATAAGTCTTGCTCCATGAGGTAATGAGTCCGGGTATCATGTTATGTGTCACTTTGATTTTTGAAGCACTTGAATATGTTGCACTGAATTCTCATTCATTTCATAACGTTTGCTTGGAAATTATGCTCTTTAACTTGTACATACATGGGAGGGTGACATAATGTCCTAGTAAGCCGATTCCCCTTTAGGATGAGTTGCCACTGGGTGGGTTTGCGAAAGGTCATCGTCCATTCCCTCCATACTTACCACTTTCCATCATTATTCCTCTCATCTTCCCCCACCTTGGTTCGACCATTGGGTTTGCCACACTAGGAAAGGTTGTACCTTGCCTTGTGGGAAGAAGGGGCTAAAGCCCCAGGGGGGAAAGTCGTTGGCAAGAGTTAAAAGCCAAAATGAAACCTTTGAGATGCTTCGCCCAGGGATTCTCGAGAAAGCAATAAAGGGCTTCTCAGTAAGAAAAGGGGACCCATAAGATAAATCAAAACTCAAGGTACTAGTTGGTGGATGGGAGGTCTCATCATGAGCCGAACTATTAGGACCATGGGCATGTAACGGTATGACACTATCATCTATCTGGTCACCAAACCAGGGCAGTGGCTCTTGGTGGCATAGCCAAGAGAAAGGGGGTCTCATCACGAGTCAACCTTCTCATTTCCGTGAAATGTTTGTGGGTAAAGCTGTCACCTCTGGTCACCACGCCAGGACAGTGTCCCCTAGCTTTTCCTTTGAAAAGAAAAAAGACCAAAAGCTATAAGACTAAGAATAAAAGACATTGAATGGGATAGGAAATAATGGCAAGTGAGACAAGATTGGCGTAACAATATGATAGGAAATAATGGCAAGTGAGACAAGATTGGCGTAACAACATGATTTCCTATCACTGTCACCTCAATAGGAGATCCCCACGTTTTAGGAGTAGAAGGAGATCTACCCCAAGGGAGGCATCCCGAGTGACCTAAAGGGTTGGGTAAGCTAAGGATAAGGACAAGAAAGCCTCCCCCCCTCCCCTTCTCACTGGTCACCAAAGTTAAGGGTGTCTACGTCTGAGGAATTGAGGCAAAAGAAGAATGCTGGTGTACCTGCCCGAAACAGGAACAACATAGCATGTATGTACAATTTACAAGTACCAAATGATAATAAAATCCTCAAAGACGTTAGACAATAAAAAAATGAAGTGGCTGAAGTAAATTTGCATCAATTTATGAGTTTACAACAACAATAAATTGTTACGTTTTAATGCTTTTCAAAATAAATAGCATAAAGAGGATCACTGAAAGAAACACAATCACAAGGTACACAACATTTTATCCCGGGAAACCCTCATGGGGAAGAAAACCCAACAAAAACTTCCTTAATATAGATTGCCGATACAATGCCAAGACTTTAAGACAAGAACACCAAGAAAACACTAGGACTGAGTATGCGCCTCTCTTCTCCTTCTTGCAATTGCAGCTACCTCCAAAAGATGCGCACTTGTTGAGTGACTGAGTGAGTGAGTGAATGAGTCGCCATCCTCTCTTATTTATACTAGCTGGGAGGTGCTAGGGTTATGTCTTTTCACCAAGTGGGGCCGACTTCTTCAACTAGTGGTTAAAACCACTTTATTAAGCCCTAGGCGCTGACTTTACAAACAACACCATATAACTATGGTTTGACCAATCCACAAAAGGGGATTTGGTCTTATACAAGACCCGACATGATCAATCCACAAAAGGGGATTTGATCTATTAGATAATAACTCAATTATAATTAGAATATTCTTTGCAATTACAATATTTCAACACTCGCCCTTAACAAGAAGGGTATTCTACTGACATAACCCAGTACAACATCATCAGGAGAAAGAGAGGGCAACATCATCATCAACATCTTGGGACATTGACTTGCACATCTATAAATCATTGGAAGATTTTCTCATCATCAATATCATCATCGTTCACAACATGGAGCTGGAATGGCATCATCATCATCATCAGCATGAAGCTGAAGCATTCAACATCAATAGCATGAAGCTAGTACAACATCATCAACAACACGAAGCTGGTACAACATCATCATCAACAGCGTGAGGCTGGTACAACATCATCAACAACACGAGGCTGATACAACATCATCAACAACACGAGGCTGATACAACATCATCAACAACACGAGGCTGATACAACAACATCATCAACACGAGGCTGAGACAACATCATCATTAGCACGAGGCTGAGATAACAACATCATCATCATATGGAAACAGAATGAGGCAGGTGCAACAACAAGATTTTGTGGTACTTTGACAGATCGTTCATCGTCCTTATCGGACCTTCGGGATTTGCCCAGGAATCAAAAGATTCCATAGGATATAAAATCCTAACGAAGCTACCCGATGGTACTCTGACAGACCGTCCTTAACGGACCTTCGGGATCTGCTCAAGGATGATCAATCCCCTAGGATGTAAAATCCTAACGGAGCTACCCGCTGTTGGTCAGTATACAACAGTATCATCAACATCACTCCCCCTTTCGAGGGGGCTCCTTTTGGACAACAACAAGCTTGTCTCGAACGTGCTCAAACTTTACATGAGACAGAGGCTTGGTCAACACATCTGCAACTTGCTTATCTGTGCCAACATATCGGAGCTTTATAGCTCCCCTCTACACCATATCACGAATGTAGTGATATCCGATTTCTATGTGCTTTGACTTATCATGGAACACATGGTTCTCCATCATCTTTATGCAACTTTGGCTATCACATAGAATCACGTTGGCTTCCATCTCCAGATCAAATAGACCTGTCAACAACTTCCGAAGCCATATGGCTTCACAACTAGTGGAACATGATGCAATGTATTCCGCTTCTGTCATGCTGAGAGCAATACTGGATTTCTTCTTGCTCTGCCATGAAGTCATGGCTGACCGTAGACTGAAACAACATCCTAAAGTGCTCTTTCTATCAGAAACACTTCCAGCCCAATCTGAATCAGTATATCCATACAGTCTGAAGTCATGATCTCCAGTATAAAAGAGACCATATTCCAACGTACCATTAAGGTATCTCTTCACATGTTTTGTAGCTACATGGTGAACACGTCTGGGCTCTACCAGATACCGACTCAAGTTGTTCATAGAAAAACATATATCTGGCCTGGTATTCGTCAGATACATCAACGAACCAATAATTTGTCTGTACAGAGTAGCATCAACCAATTCTGATGAAGTATCTAATAGGAGCTTCAACTTTGTTTCCATGGGTGTGTTCATGGCTTTACATTCCAACATGTCAAACCTCTTCAGTATTTCAACTGCATACTTCCCTTGGTTAAGGAAGATCTTCTCTAGGCTCTGCCAAACTTCAAGACCTAAGAAATAATGCATCAGGCCTAGGTCTTTCATCTCAAACTCTGCAGCGAGCTTCTTCTTACAATCTGTGATGTCCTTTTCTTCTCCAGTTAAGAATAATTCATTTACATACAACAACAATATAACTGGCTCATCATTCATAATCTTGAAGTAAAGGTTAGAATCAACTTTACTCTTGGTAAAGCCCAAGCTCGCCAGGAAACTGTCAATTTTGCCATACCAAGCTCTAGGAGCTTGCTTTAACCCGTACAGAGCTTTCTTCAACTTACAGACATGAGTCTTTCTATCTTCAACTTCAACTTCGGGCATTGGGTTTGGCAAGCTAGTAAGGGTTGTCCCTTGCCTTGTGGGAAGAAGGGGCTAAAGGCCCAGAGGGTAAAAGTAGCTGGCAAAAGTTAAAAGCCAAGATCAAACCTTGAGATGCTTTGCCCAGGGATCCCCGAGAAAGCAATAAAAGGCTTCTCATCAAGAAAAAGGGGGGACCCATAAAATAAAATAAAAAAACTCAAGACCTAGTTGGTGGATAGGGGGTCTCATCATGAGCTTGCCTATTAGGTCCATGGGTATGTAGCGATATGACACTACTATTCATCTGGTCACCACGCCAGGGTAGTGGCTCTTGGTGGCATAGCCAAGAGAAAGGGGGTCTCATCACGAGCCAACCTTCTCATCTCCGTGAAATGCTTGTGGGTAACGCTGTCACCACTGGTTACCATGCCAGGGCAGTGTCCTTCAACTATTCTCTTGAAAGAAAAAGCAATAAGACAAAGAGTAAAAGGGCATTGAATGGGCTAGGACACACTTGCATCCATGACAAGGTGCAGCTCATCCTCTACAGAGGCACCCACAGGTAAGACCTACATTTCCTTGTTATCACTGCACTCCTTGCCCAAACATCCACTACACCATCTCATGCATTTACATGACCTAGATTGGTCTTCACCTGGAAACACCCCACACCTAAGGAGGATTAGCCCAATAGGACATCCTGACACCCTCTCCAACCCTGGCTTGTTAAATAGCATAACGTCTTTGAGCATTTGTCTGGGTAAAGGGGGGTTTGATGCACATGTTTGGGTAACTTGATTATTAGATGTGATTGACATTGCTATGATCCTTGTGACTTATGAGTCCATGGATGGCGTACTTGTTGCTGCAGGACCATGCCCGACAAACAGGTACATATGGGGAGATGATTAGCTCAGACCTCCATGGGGCTAAAATCCCACCAGATGGATGCTGAGACCCCAGCCAGGGGCAGAGGGATAACGGGGGCTTGCACCAGAGAAAAGGGAGGACGTTCCACCAGAGCCACTTTGGTAGGCCTGGACGCAGGGGGGTCTTGCCCTCCCACCACGATGTTGGCTCTTGAAGGCCCCTGACGTCATCATTCTGAGGCTTGAAGTCATCCAGTTGGGGTTTTAGGCATGAGGACGACTTGGTTGGCACGTGTGACAGTTTCTGAGGGGTTTTGAGCCCCAACGTTTCACTTTGGAGGCCTGGCGTTCCAAGAGGGGGCCCAACGTCACCCTAGGAGGGGCATGATATCATCCCTTAAAGATACAATTAGGTTTTTAGTTGTCAATTTTATGTAAAACTGGATTTTTGATGTAAACTAGCCATGTTGGCCTTTTTTGACCTAAATTGTAATTAAAGGTCACTTGTATTGTATAAATATGGGAAAAATCTCTTATATTTTTCATCATCTTTCACTCACACAAGTGTGAGGTCTGAATTTCGGCCTCTTTTAAGGCTTATTGGCTGAACTAAGTGGTGCGCAACTCTTGGAGGGAGCTTATCTTGGTGTATTTTTTGCATTTTCATGGTGGAAATTCTTCAACTAGGGTTTGTGACTAGATTTTTCTCGGTGAAGTAAGTAGAAATCTGCGATCCTTCTTTATTTTGAATGGTTATGGTGTATTTACTTGTTCATTTATAGGATTATGAAATTGCTAGTGTGAAACCCTAGGAGAAAAGCACATGTTATTGTCCTTTTCTTAATAACACTTCACGTACTTGATTTTGCTAGAAGATGCCTCCCTTGAAGGATATAATAGAGCCCTACCTTAGTAGCACTCTAGTACTATTGCTTCATTAAGCTTTCGTACTTTTATTTCAAGCTTGACCTAAAGAAGGAAAATCGCTAGGGCCTAGGGTTACCTACTTCCTAGCAACTTTTCCTTCCAGAGTTTTGGATGATTGAGGCCTTAGGTTACTAACACTTCAACCATCCTCCCTCTTCCTTTAGCTCACCTATTATCATTTCTGTTTTCCTCTAAGAATTGCCGCTGCAATATTGACTCCATTTACCCTAAAAGGCACTAGTTCATACCTTGCAAGTGATTGATTGATTGAGACAACTCTTAAACCATCTACTCTAAGACCTATACTAACTATTTCTAACTTTAAATTGGACTAACTTACTAACTACTTTGTTGCTATTGCAAAAGATTGCTACAACCATCTATAACAACAGCAAAATCATCTTAAAAGCAAGTTTTAAAGTTTGTTTTTACATTGCCTTCATTGCTTCTGACAAATACTAGCATTTTGCCAAGTTTATGTTATCATTTTTGGTCATTATTGAAGCTTTATTGAGGCATAATTGTGAAGCTATTGCTATATATACATTGTTGTTATAAATACTTCTGTTGCTTCAACTTTTATATTAGCTTGTGCTTTTTATCAAAGTCTATGGTTTTATGAAGCACTAACATCATATGGTACTTGCAAATAGTAATTTTCTTGTTGTCTTGTTCTGGGAAGGCACACTTAAGTATTACTTTGCTTCATCTTATTAAAACCTTTGAGACTTTTTGATCAGAGTGACCTGTGAGAGGGGTGGGACTTTCTTGATACTTTTACCTTAGCCTTCTCAAACCCCCAAGTCACTAGGGACATCTCCCCTGGGGTACTACTCCTAAAGAGAAAGAGGTGTCTTGTTTAGGTGACAGTGATAGGACAACCTCCTGTTACGCCAATTTATTGTTCACTTGCCTTTGGCTTTTGGGCAAGTACAAATTGCATGATAACAGGTTCAAAGCTTCATTCTTCTTGACTATCTAATTCACCTTTCAAAGTGTTGCTTGACTCCATTGCCCAAAGAAGTAGACGGCACTAGTATTATTGTTTGTGATGCTTACACTCTTGAGTCTCAACAACACTCAAAAACTTCACTTAAATTAGCTTTATGACACCATTGGCTTGTTAATTATACCTCAATGCTTTGCTAAATCATTGAATAACTTGCTACTGTCATAAAGTGAATACTACAACCGTTAGGGCTGCAATTTATTGCTGACTACTACTTAATATTGTGGCTAAAACCGCTCAGAATTATTGTCTAGCAATTGGATATTGTTCCCTTTGTTGAAAGCTAAATTCTAAGACTCAATTGATAATTTTTTGGGTTGTGTTTCCGTCCTTATACACACTTGCAAACGTGAGCTAAGTCCGGCTCACTTAGTGTGTCCTTGGAGGCACAATGCCTAGGTTCACAGCCCACGCTGTCACTTTGACCGGAACCTCTTCCGTCTAGGCTCACTCCTAGGGAAGCCAAGGGGAGTAGTCCCTAGTTTCTAGATTAATTTTAGAGTTAAGTTCTAGGAGTTAGTTTTAATTATTTACAAGGTTTGGGGGATTCTAATCCTAAGATGCACAAGCAACAATGCAAGATGCAAAGGTTAGTATGTAAAACAAACCTTTTCCTAGGGCAACTAAGACTAGTGCCCTAAGATTGGGCTTGGGGTCAACTAAGTTAAAGGGTTGTTCGTTACAAATAGGTTACAATATTACATACAAAAGAATAACTTGATCAAACAAATATTAGATACAAGATTTACAATTCAAAAAATGCTAAAATACAACAACAAGCTAACCACTGATTTATTTGTGTTTGTGCAAGATATAAAAAGATTAAAGCATCATATAACATTATCATCAAAGCATCAAGATTATCATCATCAATACATCAAGAAGGAGATTTCTAAAGTTAAGCACAAGTATCAAGGATGAAGATCAACCACTCTTAATTATTAAACCCACAAGTATTTAGAAATTTAAGCCCAAGGTTGAGTTGTTAAGCTTTCTTAAGATTGTTAAGTTTTATTAAGCTTTCACCAAAGCCTCCTCCTCCTATTGCCAAATACCTGCCGGATGCTCAATAAGTGTTGCCACGCTAGCTTCGCAGGTCAGCCCTAAGACAAAAGTACTTCTCGGAGAGGACACATCCTGTGCGCTGTGAGACAGTCCCCTGCCTACACCCTCTGTTGTTTTCCTCAAGTCCCGTTTTAGATGGTGAAGATGGTGGTCTTAGGTACCCCAAAGAGTCAATTAAATTTATATATAAGTCAAGTAGACTTTTATGAGTGTTTCGGAGTGTTTTAAGAGTTTTATGACACTTTTTAAGAGTGATTTAGTGACTTGGCCGAAACTCACTTCAGCCTTAAAGATGTGTTGATTGAGTTAAAAATTTAAGAGCATTAACACATGTATATGTCACTAGATTGCACAATTAGATAGCTTGAAAAAATAACAAGGGTAAGAACAACTTGCCAATCAATAGAAGAGAATCAATCACACTTATATCATATTCAAGAGCAATGAGTGTGAAAAAGACAAAGATTTAGATGTTGCCTACTTATAAACTTAGAAACAAGTTACTTCAAGCATATGGCATTAAGATCTATGCATTAAAGAGAAACACCATCTACTTATGAAGCATCAATGATTATAGATCTAAGCATGGAACATAAAGATAAACATTTAGTGAACTAAACATGCATAAGATCTAGTTAAGTTCATTTAGGTGCCCAATAGGCTTAAGCTAGAGAATTATTTAGTGTATTAGATCTAGATCTAGAATATTATAACATTAAGCATTTAGATCATTAACCATAAAATTAAAACCCTAACCTAACCCTTTGGGGTATTCCTCTCCCAAATAGGTAGGCAATTAAATTAGCTTGCTTATTAATTGAGATTATTGAAAAAGGAAAGAAACAAGCAAGCAAGGAAGAGGAAGCAAGAGAGAGAAAGGCAAACCAAGAAACTGTTAATGTTTAAGCCATTATTATAGTTCTTTGCATTTCATTAGATAACAATAGCATAATCCAAGATCACTGAGAAATACACAATCACAAGAGACACAACATTTATCCTGGGAAACCCTCTAGGTGAAGAAAACCCAACAAAACTTCCTTAATATAGATAGCCAATACAATGCCAAGAGATCTCTTAAACTAATGCAGAAGATCCTCTCCTAGATATGCGCCACTCTCTCTCCTTCTTTAACAGCAGATCCGAAACTTGTCTCTCAAATGAGCAAGTGAGTTGTGTGTCTAAGTGAGGCGCTAGCCTCCTTATTTATATTAGACTGGCACGTGTGAAGTGTCTCTTCATTGGCAGGGCCGACTTCTCCAACAAGGTGGTTATAACCACCTTAATTATATTCTGGGGCCTCTTAAATATTTGCTGGGGCCGACTTCTTATTTTGCCTATTATAATTATCATTTGACCAATCCACAAAAGGGGATTTGGTCCTATTACAATAGCCAACATGATCAATCCACAATGGGGATTGATCCAATGAATAATATATCAAATAATAATAAGAATACTCT
>SNQJ01S0008451.1:16900-36734 GCA_010110895.2 Picea sitchensis | reverse complement strand
TTAAACAATGAAATTGCAGATTTAGTTCTTAAGTTGTTTGAATTATTGCATGTAGATGTAAGAACTAAAATGCTTGTGAAACTGAGAGCTGAAAATGATGTGAAGGCTGAAGCCTTTGAACCAATAGATTGCAAGTTAAATTTTAATTTCCGGAAAGGGCCTTGGGGACCCAAAACCGGAATTAATGATTTTGTTCTTAGATTATGAGATCGCATATATGGAGTGTAAGAACCGAAAGTAACTTGCAGAATTGTAAAAGATGATTACTTTATGCCTTTATGAAACTGGTGTTAGCATGCGCATGTGTAAGATAAAGATTAGAGAAACTGAAACTCGCATGCAACGGAAAATAAAGATCTAATCTAAGCCACCACGGGCTCTAAGCTAGCATATGTTAAGTGTGATATCTACTCTAGATTATTTTAGCTTTAAGCATGCATGTAGAAATCACTACTAGTCTAGCTAAACTAAGCAAGGAAAGACAGAAAAGAAAACTAATCTAAACTTGCAAAGTAAAGACTGAAGGAAAGGAAAGCAAGTCGCTTGGGTACAACTCCTTTGGGCTTGAGTTTACAGTATTTTAGAGAGAAAAGAAAGATGAGAAACTATTACCACTTCAAGGAGTTGTTTTGAGGGTATGTTCTGTATGGAATTGGGCGGCATGCCCTCTTGTCCTGGTAAGAACCTGCAAAAATCAGCAAGCTATTGCTTGCTGATTTGAGCTGCAACACACTCAAAAAAAGTTATGAAATTTCTGTTTTTTGGCAGAAATTTCGTACATATGTAAACCAGAATTTTATATGATTAAATCGACCAATCTAAGCACGTTAGCCACTAAAATCTGAATATGAAAGAATGAGGAATAAGAACAGAAAATCGCTTGTGAGGTGTCACAAGCGAAGATGAGGGTAGATTCGTCCTTGAAGCTATCTCAACAACTTCATAGAGGTGATCTGCAAAACTTAAACCAAAAGCGAGATGGAACAACAGATAATATCCTGCATGCATAGACAATACAACATAGTTTTTATTATATAAGCATGCACAAAATATATAGATGGGAAACTACACTATTGCCTCACCTAGCCTAGTAAACTAATTTACCTGAGCAACTATTGACCAAAACACATAAAGATTCAGAATGATATCACCTCACAATAAGTGGCACATCCAGACTAATCTTGAACGCCACAGTTCCTCCAAAGCATTTATGTATTATTAAATGGGAAGAGGTTGTAGCAACAATGCTACTACAAGCTCTTCAAGAGCCAAAACCAGTGAAGCAATGTGAAAGTAATGAGAGAGAGAGAGAATAGGATGGTGAGAAAATAGTAGCATAACATTACTGTCAAGAATGATATTAAATGAGGGAGTGAAAAGTTTCTTTTATAGCCTTGGGAGACCAAGAGACCCCTCTTGGATCTTCAACACTTGTCAAAGATCCAAGGGAAGAGACAATTCAAAGAGGAAAGCAACCAATGAGGTGATAACCTTGTAGGGTGAGGGGAAATGGCAAGTAAGGTAAGTGGATGGGTGAGCTGGCCATTTGAGAGGAGCGTACAGGTTGAAGGAGAGGCCCACGAAAGCTTGAAAGCAAAAACTCCCATTATTAACTTGATGTTTCCATCCAAAAACGTGAGGTTTCCACTTCCCACGTGAGTTACTAAAGGAAGGCGTGAGCTGAGAAAAGGGGAAAGCATGAGTTCACAAAAGGGAAACGTGAGTAAAAAGGAGGAATGCGTGAGCTTTTTTAGAGGCGTGTGGGGGAGTGTGTGTGTCACACTCCAAATATGAGGTGGAAAGGATATGGGAGTCATACGAGTGGAAGAAGAGGTCCCACGCATCATCCAATGGTAAGTTTCCAACTTACAATTGACATTTCCAAGCTTACGTGAGAGCTTACGTGAGAGTTGAGTAAACAAGTGAGGGTGTACGTGAGGGATGTGAGGTGAGGAGTGTGGAGTCCACACTTTGAGTGATGTGGAGACTTAGAGGAAGGGCGCACCTCATGAGGAGGGGCCCTCAACCAATAATTAAAACAACTTATCAAATAAAGCGTGGAGTGGGGACGTATTACCCAAATGGGTTAAGTAGGTTTTAAATGGGAAATGACATAAAAGAGTGGGTAAAGGGGTGAGTAAGGTTAGGAAGGGTGTGGGTAGGTTAGGTGGGGTCCCTCTCTTAACACTATTTCATTTTTACTTTACTGTTTTTGACTAACTATTACAAAATTGGCATTTGCCCATGTCCTGGGTTTGGCAATTAAAATCGTTGTTTTCCGAAAAACTCCTAAGTGGACAAACAACCTAGAAAAACTTGTCCGACTGAGTTGAAACTTGGTCCACGGGTGTAGGGGGTCTCATTAGCTTTTTTTTGAGTACAAATACCTCTATCAAAAATCTTGGGACCTAAGTTTTACATTAAATACCCAGAATTAATTAATTAATTAATTAATTCCAAACCTTTAAAAAAACCTGGCTATATTTGACGGAATTTCGTGAAATTTCGCATGATGTCTTACATGGTCATTTACAACATTCCTAAACACTAGCTACCTAGGAATGACTTCATTAGAACGCCTTTCACCACTTTGGAGGATTTATTGAGTGGGAGTGAAAAACTCAAGGGAGATTAACCCAGCTGGTTAGGCCACATTAACCTCATGAGGATAAAAAACACTCAGTGAAAGGAACTCTCCTAATGAAGAAACCCTAAGGCCACTGACCTAACATGATCCATGTCGACCTATTACAATATTATCCCACGCAGGGGTGCGGTAATCCCACTTACAAAACTGTGTGTTGGAGCAAAAATTGCCCTATAGAACCAAAAAGTCTTCGACGTGTTTGCATCTGTTGATGCATATCGTCATGGTACACGGAGTTGACCCCCTAGTTGAAGAGGTGGTCAACACAGTCGAGGCAGAGTACAGAGCGGTAATTAACATAACCATTCAGGCTATGTGGCTACAACATTTTCTCACTTAGTTGGGCATTCAGTTTCATCGATCGATCGTCATCTGATGTGACAACCAGAGCACTCTGAAGTTTTGTAGAGATCCAGTTCAGAGGCAGCGGACAAAGCACATCGAGATCCACATGCACTACATCCGGGACTTAGTACACGAGGGGATCATCGACTTATAGTTTTGTCCTTCAGCAGAACAGACGGCAGACATCTTCACCTAGACCTTCACATAGCAGAAATTCCATTCTCTGCGAAGTCGTCTTGGACTAAAGGACACAGTTGCCTAGCAACTGTAGTTCTCCTTTTTACATACATTGTACCTTGAGGGGGGGGTTTTCCCATGAGGTTTTCCCTCTTTCCTCCCATTATTTCAGTGTATCTTTTGTATTTGGGTACCTAACATGGCCTCGTTGCTAGGACCCATTCTTTATTTTCACCATAGTGATGTTCAGGGGGGGTGTTGGAGTTACTTCACACACACCTAGGATTTCTTTTTCCTAAGTTTTTTCCTTGTTTATTAGTCATAATTAGTCATTATCCAGTCTCCTATATTTTAGGGGAGAATATTCTCTTTCAATTGACACTTCAGTTTGACTAGTTGAGTTGAGTTTAGATGCTGCATTGGTTTTGTCACCATGCAACATTGGGATCATCACCATGCTAATTCGACCTTGCCTTGGTATCATCACCAGACTAGCACATTAGCCTTGATTCCCTAAGTTAACTCCTCACTACTCTCTGATCAGTCAGTTAACTAAAGACTAGTTGACTAGTTAACTCAACTAGGTGGCAGTTCACTCCCGTAACTGCCTGAGAGACTAGACTAGGTGGCAGTTCACTCCCGTAATTGCTGGTGTGTGTCTAGATCACTCTAGACTACCACTATGGCGCATTGGTTCTCCTCCAGTGCGCACTAATTGAGCTATACAGAGTATATCATGTGTAAATTATTCATTATTCACAACGGTTAATGAGAATTATTTCATTCTTTCTCTCCTTCTTCTTTCTCAAATTCTCTCTGCAAATGTGTGTATTATTGTTTAGCTAGATCTATTCTGTGCAGGTTCAACACATTCACAAAACTATGGAAACTTAAGTAAAGTGGGTTTCTAAGTGAGATTTATGAGAAATGATCTCACCCTTTGATTAGACTTGGCTAGATCTAATCTAAGCCATTGATCTTTTAGGTTTGGCCTAAGGAAGGCTAAAGGAGGCAAAAGGGTAAGGAAAAGATTCATTATTCACTTGAAAGAGTTGAGTGAAGAGGAGGAGAGGAAGTGAGGGTTTCAAGGAGCAAAGGGAAGCGCACTTGAGCAAAGGGCACAAGCTTCTTGAAGAGCTTTCATGGAGGGCGCATCTTCTTGAGAGGAAAGTGTTAGAAAGTAATGGATGTGCTCGTTTAACCATAGACAATATAGCAATATTGTCACCCAACCATAGGCCAAAGCCAACCCCGAGCACCTTAACCTTGACAGAGAATGATTCTGGAAGCAAACCCTAGGCTTAATAGCCAAACAAAGGTGGTGCACCTCTCTCCAAGGATAGTGCACCAAGCAAGAATAACAGAAACTAATCAGAAAGTCCAACCCAGAAAACCGAAAAATGCAGATTGCAGAACTGTCCGCAGCAGCTGCTCCCAGGACTTGCGCACAAACTGGCCAACTATAGTGCGCACAAGTGTACTTCTGCAGTTCTGAGAATCCTAGCCAAAGTGAAGGCTGGCCTCCTATATTTACACTGTTTCTGCCAGACTACCTGGGCCGACTTCTCATTCTGGGTGCTAATTACTTAGTATATAACGTTTCCTTTTAGCCGACTTCTTCTCTTGGAGGCTAATAACCTAATACAAATCATTCTCTTGAGCCGACTTGTCTTCTAGGGTTCTTAACCAATTATTTAGGGTTTCTTCTTACTTCCCGGAATATTCTATTCTCGTCAGGTTTACACGTGGAGTTAAATACCTCCCGCAGCTACCATAATATCAACACTCCCTCCTAGCTAGGGAGGTATTGAAGGCAATGGTCTTGAGCACAAACATACCATTGAATCAGTGGCATCATCATAGCCACACATGTTATCTCATGATCAATTCACGAGCACCATCATTACTATCAGTATCATATGATAGCATCAACTACATCATCTCTTAATGCCATACTGCATCTGAGTAATTAGGCATGATGTTGAATAAGTCACTCACTCCATAGAGTGATACAAGAACCATTCTTCTAATCCGAACATATATCCTAGAAGAATAATTGTTCCAACAGATGTTGGAAGCCACACCATGGGCTACAAGGACTATTCTTCTAATCTGGACATACGTCCTAGAAGAATAATTGTCCTGGACCATTTTTTGCCTGGACAATGTCAATCCACCAGCACACTGACTATCCATCTAGCTGATAGTCTTCATGGCAATCAGAACAATGTCATTCAATAGAACACAACTGTATCTATCCATAGTAGTACACAATTACAACCCAGTGGTACACTACCACACCAAGTAGTACACAGCTACTTAATCAGTGACACATAGTCATAATGAGTGGAACACATCCACCACAGTAGCATACATCTATTGTCCAGAGACATACAATCTCCATAGCAATCATATCATCTGATATGAACCTGCACAGAAAAACAATGTCATGATATAAATTGAATCATCTGGGCTATTCTTCCACTCACATCTGTGAGATCTGGAAGAGTATCTGCCCTCAGAGAGTAAAACATCAACGATGGGCTTTCTGGACTATTCTTCTCAAGCAAGGAAGAATAACTGTCCTGATTTCTGAGCCTGGACTATTCACCTATCTGGGCCATTCTTCCGGCATTAAACAAAGTGCAACCTGGAGAGAATGAGTCTGCCCTAGGGAATGTCTTTCCCTGATTGTTGGAACCTGGACCATTCACCTATCTGGGCCATTCCTTCGACACTAAACAAAGTGCAACCTGGAGAGAATGAATCTGCCCTAGGGAATGCATGTCCCTGATTGATGAACTTGGACCATTCACCTATCTGAGCCATTCCTCCGGCACTAAACAAAGTGAAACCTAGAGAGAATGAATCTGCCCTAGGGAATGACTGTCTAAACCATTTCCTAAGGAAATGACTGTCCTACACCAACCTCGAAAACGGACCATTCTTCGAAACTGCTCACAACTGTGAGCTTCGAAAGAATGATTGTCCGGCGAGGCGGACCAGTCTTCTTGACCACTACTGAGAGTGACCATCAAGAAGAAAGACTATCCTGGACCATTCCCCCACACTGGCCACAAGGGGAATCGTTGTCTATGGTACATCAGCAATCCATCGAACCATTTTCATTACGAAAATGACCGTTCGATCTGGACCATTTTCCAAACTGGAAAATGCCTATCCATCAGAAATCTCAAACCACTTTCCGAACTGGAAAGGAACTTCTCATCCTAGACCATTTTTCGAACTGAAAAATGATTGTCCATAAATCAATAACACATCAGTGCTCCCTTCCAACCTGGGAGTTATCTCTTCCCTTTTCAATAAGGAAGTCGTCTCCACAAGCTCCAGCTTGTTTCTTGAGTACGCAAACTCTTTCATATTAGACAGAGGCTTTACCAAAATATTTGCTTATCTGCTCATCTGTGGAGATATATTGGAGAACCACTTCTCCTTTCTAGAAATCATCACGGAGAATGTAATGCTTGATCTCAATGTACTTCAGTCTTTCTAGAACATTGGTTTTCTCTGAAGGCTTCATATAGCTCTAATCATTATAGTATATCATAGTTGGATTCATCTCTTTTGTTTCCTGCTAGTTTACAACATCGTGGCAAGGGTCAAACTGGAACATATCCAAGTGGTACTTTTTTTGCTATCATGAGAGTTTGTCATGGATTGGCAATCCATCATCCTGAAGTTCTGAGTAACCATTCTGATACAATATCTCTGTTATAGAAAGTTTTCACCACGCTTCTGTTGTGCATTGGAGGTTCTCCACCAAGTTGTCTTCTTCCATCTGCATACAAGGGTCTCTTTCTGGTATACCTCAAAGCCTTGAGGTTGCTCTACATACGCTCTCTGTTCAATTATTCTGGAGAACAGTCTTTGCATTCATCTGATGTAAACTCCAACCCATGGATATTACAAACGATATAATGGCTCATGTAGAGGTATGTTTGGTTTATTGGAACAAGCAATCATCATAGCCTTCTCCCTCCATCTGTGGGAACCTCTAGTTCTGGATCTCGCAATGCTTACATTCATGAGTCTTCCATACAATGTTCTTCATCNATACCTCAAAGCCTTGAGGTTGCTCTACATACGCTCTCTGTTCAATTATTCTGGAGAACAGTCTTTGCATTCATCTGATGTAAACTCCAACCCATGGATATTACAGACGATATAATGGCTCATGTAGAGGTATGTTTGGTTTATTGGAACAAGCAATCATCATAGCCTTCTCCCTCCATCTGTGGGAACCTCTAGTTCTGGATCTCGCAATGCTTACATTCATGAGTCTTCCATACAATGTTCTTCATCACAACTTTCATTCCCTTTGCTTGATTGCTTTTAGTGAATTCAAATCAGGTTGGTAGTCTTGTGATTCTCGATACAATGACTGGTTGTTCTGGCTTTTCTTTCTCTCTTGGAATCTTCATGTTCTTCCTCATGTTTTTCTTTAGCTCTTGGGTCCATGGAGTTTTCTATAGATTCCATGCCTTGAAGATTTCAACTTCTTTCTTTCATCATAGGACCATGGATGTGGATGGACAACCAGGCATACTTTAAGGCTTATTTTCGAAGAAGACTTCTTCTAAAGTCACACTGAACATGTGTTGCTTTTCATGGTTGCTACCATGGATAGATACCTCATCATCTTCAATGGATCATATAATTTGGGATTAGCTCCCTCCTAATCCTTGCTTCATGCATGAATGCATGTTCTTCTTTTGGAGATATATAATCGGCTCCCTCCATCTAACAGAGTCCACGCTTTTGTCTGCATCCTTATTGCCTTTTGTAAAGTGTCACAAGTCTTTTTCCAATCTCCTCTTGATTGCTGACTTCTTTCTATCTTTACTTCTTCTAGGTTTCTTCAAAATTGATTCTGGTTTCGGCTTATCTAGCAGTTGTTACTTATGTAATAACTTCAACATGAATTGTTACCAGGGGTTGTTGATGTACTTCATCCTTTCATGTGTATTGCCTGACTTGTAGTCATTGTGATAGCAATCCTTATCTTGTTGTTCTTCCATAGGTATAGTTTCTTTTTTACCATATTATCTTCTAAGAAATAGATATGCAGGATATGTACAAAAAACATGGTATGTACAAGAACTATGAAGAGTATTGTTACCTCGTCTTAGAAGAAGAAGTTTGTTTTGTAGTGACCATATTTTCGACAATTGAAGCATTGTATTTTTGGCATGTCTTTCTCTTGATTTGGTTTCTTCCTGACGCCAAACTTCTTTTTATTCCTGAAATTCTTGAACCTTGCTATGAAGGCTTGATCATCATATTTCTTTTGGGGTTTCTCTTTTGCACTGATCCTTGATTCTTCTTGTGCACAGCAAGTCCAAAGTTCTTCAAATGTAGGATACTCCTTCCTTGTGTTCATGCTTGTGGCAAATGCATCCCATGTCTTGGGAAGACCATTGAGTACTATATTTACCAGTTCCTTCTTTGAAATGATCTCTTCAATAGCTTGTAGTTGATCTCTTAATTGAGAGATTCTCACAAAATACGATGTTATGTTGTCATCATCATTCATCTTCATGTCACGGAGCTCATTCTTGTAGAATTTTCTGAGGTCCTATGAGGCTGCCACCTAAGGTTTGTCCTTGACCTTAATATGGCTCTAAGTTTCAACTGTATGGTTGTCTTCTTTTGTTGTTTTAGGACAGCAAACAGTCATCCAACTTTCTGCTCAATGTTTTGAAGGTTAAGTGTTCTTTTAAGGTGCCCTTGCAAGTGTTTTCTTTACTCAATGTTAGCACATGCAATATAACTTAAAACACATAACACTACCTCTAGATATTTAACTTTAAAATGTTGATGTACACTTCTAAGCATACATAAATTTGACACAGGTATTTTTGGTCAACATGACCCTGGATAAAACCCCACGAGGGAAAACCAGTTTGGGATATATGTCTATATAACGATGATCAAAGCATGAGATACAACAAATAATACAATACAAAGGAACCTGTATACATAGCAAGCTCCTCACGAGCCTTGCCACAAGATCCAGAGAGAGATGTGCCCAAACTCAGGTGCGCCCTCTCCCTTTGTTGCTCTTTGCACTGAAGTGCAGCACTCTAGCTCCTCTTTGACCCAATGAAGAAATCCCTCCACAGGAATGTGCTCTCTTGTGCTGCCTCTCCACTGAAACTGTCAGAACTAACTTCCTCCAAGTGAATCTCCTACCAGGTAGTTGTCAACCCGCTCCATTGGTGCACCCTCCTCCTAGCAGATACGATCACCATCAAATAACAGAGGCCTAAGCTGGATGCCTCTCTCCATAGAAGCATGCGCCCTAGCTCTCCTCTCCCTATGCAAATAACCTCATCTCAAGGTGACAAGTCTTCCTCTCCTGGCGAGCAAATGAAGGAAATAAGTGTGCCTCCTCTAGTAAATGCGCCCCTCCTCCATATAGCATGCTCCCTCCAAGGAATGGAAGCTAAAACTCGATGGATATACTCTCCATGCAAACTCAAACCAACAAGAGCTTCCTCCTCAAGCTCTCAAGGGTTTCTACTCAAACTCTCATCAAGTGCGCCCTCCTCTCCTTGAGAAATGCACCCCTCCTCTTCTCCAAAACTCACAAGTGAAGAATGAATCTCAAAAATACACTTTACCCTCCTTTAGCCTCCTTTGGCCAAGCCCTAATAGATCAATGGCCTAGATCCAATCTAGCCAAGTCTAATCAATGGGTGAGATCTCATCCAAAAATCTCACTAAGGAAACCCACTTTCCTTAGTTGCTTTATGTCTATTAATTCACCCACATTGTAAATTAATTGTCACTTTAATGCTTAAGTGACATATTTCACTTTTGACTTAAATCTCCTAAGTCAAAGTGAAATTAGAATCATAAAGTAAAGTACAAGGGTAATAGTCTTCCCCCTTCGTGCTTAGAGACTCATAAGCACTTGGGGACCACTTCCCAAGGTACCCAAATCTCAACAATTCTTCAGACTCATTACTTGTCCAATGTTTTTGACTGAGAAGAGGTTTGTTAGGGCATCGTACATCTTCTTAGATGAGTCAAGATGGGAGATGTAGGGTATCAGGTGGTCTTTTATAGAATCCACTATGATACTCATGACATTGATGCCACTGTCTTTGAACTTCTCCATAACTGCAACGTTCTGCGGTTCCTTCTCTTTTCCTTCTTCAAACTCCGGTTCCACAATTTTTCCTTTCACGATATCCAACACTTTATTCTTGGCAAGGATGAGACCAATCCTTGTCTTCCATGCTCTGAAGTTAGAAGCCCCTTCTAACTTGTTTTTTGACTTCATAGAGTAATTCATAATTGCTTTGACTTGGTCAACCCTTGATTTTGACCAAAACCTCAAACTTGATGTTTTATCTTGTTGACAGTATCAGGAGATGCGTTAGGCTAGGGTGCACTAGTCTATCCAGAAATTAGGTCAATCCCTTCACTTAAGGTGCCTCAACAAGAGGGTTAGGGTTTCGTTGCTACAGCAAAAACTGACTACAACTGCAAGTGAGCAAATCCTCCCAATCTATCTTCCAACGGTTAGACTATCCGAAGATAGTGTGGGCCCATAACCTGTTAGAAAGTAATGGATGTGCTCGTTTAACCATAGACAATATAGCAATATTGTCACGCAACCATAGGCTGAAGCCACCCCCGAGCACCTTAACCTTGACAGAGAATGATTATGGAAGCAAACCCTAGGCTTAATAGCCAAACAAAGGTGGTGCACCTCTCTGCAAGGATAGCACACCAAGCAAGAATAACAGAAATTGATCAGAAAGTCCAAACCAGAAAACCGAAAATGCAGATTGCAGAACTGTCGGCAGCAGTTGCTCCCAGGACTTGCGCACAAACTGGCCAACTGTAGTGCACAGAAGTGTACTTCTGCAGTTCTGAGAATCCTAGCCAAAGTGAAAGTCGGCCTCCTATATTTATATTGTTTCTGCCAGACTGCCTGGGCCGACCTCTCATTCTAGGTGCTAATTACTTAGTATATAACATTTCCTTTTAGCCGACTTCTTCTCTCGGAGGCTAATAACCTAATACAAATCATTCTCTTGAGTCGACTTGTCTTCTAGGGTTCTTAACCAATTATTTAGGGTTTCTTCTTGCTTCCCGAAATATTCTATTCTTGTCAGGTTTACACGTGGAGGTAAATACCTCCCGCAGCTACCATAATATCAACAGAAAGGATGCATGGTATGGAGAGGAAAGTTTGAGCAAGGGTTCCTTGAGATGAGGAGGGCGCAAGGCTTCAAAGAGGGCACACTAAGCTTCATGAGAGTCATCATGGAGGAGAGGGGCACAAGAGCTTGAGGATGCATTAGTGGGGAGCTAAGGGCACAAGCTATCTTGGAGAAGGTTGCTTGAGAGGAGGGCGCACTTGTGCGATAGAGTGTGCAAGGAGTCAAGCAATGGGCACAAGGTTGAAGGCAAGGCTTGTAGAGGGTGCACCAATATTGTGAGGAGGCAATCTTGGTAGAAGGAGGTGTTTTGTGTGAGAGGAGGGCACACCCAAAGAGAGGGGGCACAAGTGTTGAGGCTTCAACAAGAGGAGGGCGCACCAAAGTGAAGGGGCGCACTTGCTCAAGGGCTTCATCAAAGATCACAAGGCATCTTCAAGGGAGCTGCATTCTTCAAGTGGGCTAAGGCAAAGGCTTAGCAAAGTGAAGGGGGCGAACCAAGGCAAAGGGCGCATTGTTCTAAGGCTAGCAAGCACAAGTTTGAGAAACTCCATTACAAGCTTGAGGATAAGCTTGGATTGTATTAGGTTTGTTATCGGGCAAACTGTAGGTTGGGAAAAGCCCAACCCAATCCACTCGATGGCGATAATGGTGGGAGAGTTTACCCACTGTCACCTCAAATAAACCCTCCCTCGCTTATGTGAAGGAAGAATCCAACACAAGGGGGAGTCTCGGGTGACCCTAGGGGGAAATGAAGTGGAAAGTGAGAGTATAGAAGTGAAGCCCCTATAGGTCAAGATACTAAAATGAGAAAAGGCTTGATAATGAGTCTCGAGGATGGAGGATGGTTGCCAACGCTTTGGGTACCTGCAATTGAGTGTTACACCTGCCCGAGACAAGAAAAATAACCAAGATACAAGCCTAAATGTCAAAAGGACAAGCAAGTGAATCTTGCTGTCCTAAATTACAGCAGTAAACAAATATATATATATATATATATATATATATATATATATATATATCAGCAATGGAATCAATCATTTACTGCAGAAATGACAATCAAAACTATCAAGTAATTATTGCATAGCTCTGAATCAATAGATAATTTTCCAATACTTTAACACAAGTTTTGATGGAGAATCAGGGCTGCAAAAAGATGTTTTCAGAGATTTTTCAGAGCAGCCAAATGGCTGTAGCAAAGATTTCCTACAGCAGCAACTTTTACCCCAAGAAACTAGCCAACAACTTGCCCAACAGTAGCCAATATCAAGTAGATAAACAATAGCAAATTGCCAACTATTTTCAGCGGTAAAAGAGTGAGAAGTTAAGCTTGAAAAAGAGAGTTTGCAGCAGCCCTAATGGCTGTAGCATAAGTTTGTAACAGCAGCAAGGTATCCTTGACCAATCAAAACGCCCTAGTGGCTCAAGCATGCGTAAAGCATAAGGAAAAGTTTCCAWCTCAGACAATTACAATATCTCGTGTTTTCACGTATCCCAAATTCCAATGCAATGATTTTGTTTCTCCAATGCAAGAAGATTTGTGCCTTTAACTATTGGGTTGTGGAGTTTCAAAAATTAAAGARCTAGTTGAGCTACTTCCTTGGGGGTGTAAGCCCTTTTACTCCCCAAGGCAAGCTAAGCTAGCTAGGAAAAACCCTAGGAGGGTGTAAACCCTTTTACTCCCATAAGGAATTCCTTATGCAACAAAGTATTTCAAGACAAATATAATGGACTTAGTGGGGTTGTATGCACTTATACTCCCCAAAAGTTTAAGCAAATTAACCTTGAAACCAAGAAAAAAACCAATAGCAACAAAGATTCCTTACCTAGTCCAAGCATTAACAAGATAAACCTCCTTTTAACCAAGAAAATCCACCATTGAGCAAGAAATAGACCTCCACTAGAGACAGCGCATCATCCATCCATCCAATAGCCAAAGTTAAACCATTACAAGAACAAGTGACAAGAGAGATATGTAAAAATTCCCCAAGTAGGGCGCAAATTTCAGCCAAGAATGTGTTCTCTCAAGTGAGAGAGCTATGATAAAAATGAAATGAGGTTGATCTCTATTTATATCAACCTCCTAAACATAATTTGTCCACATACAAGGGAAACTTGACAATGTGGTTTTTCCTCATATTCAATCCAAGTTCATTGACTAGGGTACTTGTTGACAAATGTTCTATCCATATACATCAGGATGTTTCGAATCATCTGTAGTGCGTTGTTATGGTCCATCCATTGCCTATTCAACTCCTCTAGAAACAAACACCCTTGAGCGGCTTCAATCACTGTTGCTATTTCCTTCAAATACACTGGCATGGTTGTCACCAGACCTTAATAGAGCTTCTCCCCATATTTGCGGGGCACCATATTGCATGCATTCCTGTACAGTTCTTCAAAACTCAAACCACTATCATTGTGATTGCAAATCTCATGTATCCATGTCTTCCTGGCATATTTTGGATCCATCTTCATCTTATGCTTGAGTGGTTCAATTCTAAAACTTCTTCCCTTTGTATTACTCATCTTTTCCTCCTCGAAACCCTTTTTATGTTGTCTTAGTGCATCTGAAATGTTGATTGTATGCATGTTGATAATTCTTTACCAAGAAGAGAAACCTGAAATCTCACTTTGTCTTGGCTTCGGGATCAAACGTTCTGCAGAGGACTTCATAGCTCTTCTTTGCTCCAACCAGTGGATCTACTTGTGATCATGTATCCTAGTTTGCTAGTGTTGAGATTCATAAACATACACTACAAGTGTTTCTTCCTCAACAGTGACCCAATAATGCTCAAAAGCAACCACGGGATCTCCATCCCCTGCCAACCATTTCAGAAAACTCCGAGGATGCAACTATCTCTAATAATTCAGCTGAGCAAATGCATTTTTTCTGACAATGTCAAAGATGTCTGAATATCAGAAGTTTCTGCAGCATCACACGCATCTGAGAATCCTGATTTTTTTATGGTAGCTGTAATACCACTTCCTGCTTGTGAAATGCTCACATTTACCATCAGTAAATGTTCTTTCATTTTGTGGGAGCCGCCTTGGCTTCTTGGCTGGTAACAATAAGGGTAACTCTGCAACTTGTCCAAAATTCAAAACTTCTCAAACCTCAACCAGTGTACACTGTCAACAAAAATAAGATTTCATTTACAAGATTTTCTCCTCTACGATCATCACCAATATCCTCAAACTCTAATTTAAAAAGGTTTATACAACTGATTTTTTTGGTCTCCAACAAAATTGGTGGGTAACAGGTCCGACGATGAGGCTAATGATGTCAAGGTCTCTTGAGTCTGATGGCCGAGGGCGAGGGGGACGAACTTGTTAAGTTTTGAGCTATTATTAGGTTTCTTTTCAATTTACTAGATAACATAGAGGATCACTGAGAGAAACACAATCACAAGATACACAGCATTTATCCTAGGAAACTCTCATGGGGGAGAAAACCCAGCAAAAAATTCCTTAATATAGATAGCCAATACAATGCCAAGGCAATAAACCAAAACACTAGAGAATATCCAACACTGAGCAATGCGCCTCTCTCCTTCTTCTCCCAACTGCAGCTACCAAACTTGCGCACTTGATGAGTGAATGAGTGAGTGAACAAATGAGGCGTTGCACTCCCTTACTTATACTAGCTAGCAGGCACTGGAAAGGTGTCTCTTCACTGGGCAGGGCCGACTTCTCTTCTTAATGGTTAAAACCACTTTAATTAGGCATGGGGGTCGACTTGTTAATTTGCATAATATAATTAGGGTTTGACCAATCCACAAAAGGGGATTTGGTCAAGTACAAAGCGCGACATGATCAATCAACAAAAGGGGATTGATTTGATGAATAATAACTCAATAATAAATAGAATACTCTTTGCAGTTACAATATTTCAACATTCCCCCTTAACAAGAACGGTATTCTACAACATCATCAGGAGAGAGAGAGGGCAGCAACATCAACAATATCTGGAACACTGACTGGCATATCTATAAATCATCGAAAGTTTTTCTCATCATCAATATCATCATCCACGGCAAGGAGATGGAATGGCATCATCATCATCCGCATCAACATGGATTAGTATAACACTAATACATCATCATCATCAATAACATCACGAGGCTGATACAACATCAACAACAATAACATCACAGCACGAAGGCTGGAGCATCATCAACATCAACACTAGGCTGGAAATCTTCATCACAAAGCTAGCATCACATCAACATCAGCACAAAGTTGGAAATCTTCAGCACGAGGCTGGCATCTCATCAACATCAGCACGAAGATGGAAATCTTCAGCACAAGGCTGGCATCACATTAACATCAGCACGAAGCTGGAAATCTTCAGCACAAGGCTGGCATCACATCAACATTAGCACGAAGTTGGAAATCTTCAGCACAAGGCTGGCATCACATCAACATCAGCACGAAGCTGGAAATCTCAGCACAAGGTTGGCATCAACACTACTCCCCCTTTCGAGGGAGGTCCTTTTGGACTATACCAAGCTTGTCTCGAAAGTGCTCAAACTTTACACGAGATAGAGGCTTGGTCACCACATCTGCAACCAGCTCATTCGTGCCAACATAATGGAGCTTTATAGCTCCTCTCTGCACCATATCACAAATGTAGTGATATCAGATTCCTATGTGTTTTGACTTGTCATGGAACACAGGGTTCTCTATCATTTTTATGCAACTCTGGTTATCACATAGAATCACGGTTGCTTCCATCTCCAGATCAAATAGACCTATCAACAACTTTCAAAGCCATATGGCTTCACAACTGGCGGAACATGCAGCAATGTATACTGCTTTTGTCGTGTTGAGAGCAATACTTGATTGCTTCCAACTCTGCCATGAGATCATGGTTGATGCCAGACTGAAACAACATTTTGGGGTGCTCTTTCTATCAGAGACACTTCCAGCCTAATCTGAATCGGTATACCCACTCAGTCTGAAGTCATGATCTCCATTATAACTTAGACCAAAATCCAATGTACCCTTAAGGTATCTCATCACATGTTTTGCAGCAACAAGGTGAACGTGTCTGGGTTCTACCAGAAATTGACTCAAGGTGTTCACAGCAAAAGATATATCTGGTCTGGTATTCGTCAAATACATCAACGATCCAATGATCTGTCTGTACAATGTGGCATCAACCAATTCTGACGAAGTATCAACCAGGAGTTTCAACTTTGTTTCCATGGTTGTATTCATGGATTTACACTCCAACCTCTTTAGTATTTCAACTGCATACTTTGCTTGGTTAAGGAAGATCTTCTCTGGGCTCTGCCAAACCTCAAGACCTAAGAAATAGTGCATTAGGCATAGGTTTTTCATCTCAAATTCTACAGCAAGCTTCTTCTTACAATCAATGATGAGCTTTTCTTCTCCAGTTAAGAATAACTCATCTACATACAGCAGCAATATAACATGTTCATCATTCATAACCTTGAAGTAAAGGTTAGAATCAGCTTTACTCTTGGTAAAGCCCAAGCTCGTCAGGAAACTGTAAATTCTTCCATACCAAGCTCTAGGAGCTTGCTTCAATCCGTACAAAGCCTTCTTCAACTTGGAGACATGTGTCTTTCTATCTTCAACCTTAAACCCTTGAGGTTGTTCTAAACTTCTACGTACACTTCTTCTTCGATGACACCATTTAAGAAAGTTGTTTTCACATCCATCTGGTGTAACTTCCACTTCATCTTAGTTGCAAGGGCTATGATGGTTCTAATAGAAGTGTATCTAGCTAGAGGAGCAAACTTCTCTTCATAATCAATGCCTTCCTTTTGGGAAAAGCCGCGGGCTACAAACCTTGTTTTATATTTCTCAATACTTCCATCAGCAGCATGTTTTATCTTGTATAGCTATTTGGAAGATACTACATCTTTGCTCTTCGGTCTGGGAACTATTTCCCATATATCATTCTTTATAATGGATTGGTATTCTTTTGTCATGGCATCTGCCCATTCTTTCTTCTGAATAGCTTCTTCAAAGCAAGTAGACTCCATCTCTAAGAGATCACACATCAAATCCATATAACTGGAGAATGGCTTGGGTTTCTTGACTTGTCCCATGGTTCCTTCGAGGGCACCATTCTTTTCTCCATCTTGAATAAGTTCCCTTGCCCAAGCTGGCTTTCTCTTGTGAGAGATCGTCATCTAGGGAGGTTCTTGAGATTCTATCATATCATGATCTTCATGAATCTCGTCATCAAGGGAAACTGTGACTTCCCTTACTGGTTCTACAACTCTGGGAGCTACAGGTTCTTCTTCATATACTTCTTCAAGCTGGCATCTCCTTGATTTCTTGAGTGCTACATCTTCATCATGAAGATTTTCCAGGTCCTAACAAGCTGCCAACTAGGTCTGTCTTTGACCTCAAGTTGGCTCTAAGTTTCAACTGTCAAACAAGGGTTTGTTGTTGTTTTATAATAGCAAATTGTTCAATAACTTCTTTGTTGTTTAGTTACAGTTACATAGGCCATTAAGGTGCTCTAGCATGTAGTTTTTGTCACAAGTTGTTAGTACATGCATACCATAAGCTATGTAACACACCTACAGATCTTTTAGAGCTGAAATAATGTTGTTCTAAACACTAGCATACATGAAAATGAACACAGGTATTTTTGGTCAACATGACCCTGGATAAAACCCCCCCGGGGAAAACCAGTTTGGAATCTGAGTGTATAAATGTGGAGAAAAGAAGGTGGAATACAACAAGTACAATAATTAGATGAACCTGATACAATAGCAGCTTGAACCAAACTGAAACACAAGTCCAAATGGTAGAGATGCGCCCTAGGATGGTGCGCCCTCTTCACAAGTTGTCAAAACCATTGAACTGAAGCTCTCTACCAACTGGAAGCTCTGATGGAGAAACCCTTGCACCAAAATCTGAATCTGTGTTGTAGCTCTCCATTGAAACTGTCCTCACTGCAATATGAGCTTTGCAAGTCCTCCCTGCTAGTTGTGCACCCTCCTCCTCAAGTGCACCCTCCTCCTAGCAAGTACAAGCTCCACAAATAAATGAAGGACTAAGATTTGTGGTTGCCTCCATGAATAGAAGCGTCCAAGCTCAATCAATGCCTCCAACCTCATCCTCATGCTCCTCTCCCAACTCTCTTGGTGAAGATAACAAGGAATAATGAGCCTCTCCTTTGCCCTTATGCCCTCCTTAAGGAAGCATAAGGAAACCTAAAGTATGTTTGGATGAGATCATGTCATCTCATACAAAACCAATGGTTGAGATCATCTCAAAAGAATCTCAACTCAAAACCCACTTTACTTAAGTTTCCATAGTTTCACTTTATGTCCCTCAATTCACCCACAAAATGAATTAATTGTCATTTTAGGCTTAAATGACCAAATTTCACTTTTGACTTAAATCTCCTAAGTCAAAGTGAAATTAGACATAAAGTACATGGTACATGATACAAAGTATTTCCCTCTTGTGTTTAGAGGCTCACAAACACAAAGGGACCACTTTCCAAGGTATCCAAATCTCAACACTCCCTCTTACCGAGGAAAGTGCCCTTCACCACCAATATCATCCCTATAGTGGACATGGTTGCCTACTGGCAAATACTCGGTGAGTATGGTTGTACCCTGATCAATGAAAGTAGTCTCTGACACAGATCTGCTCAATTTGTGTGATCTATAGATGGAAGTGTCTCTCCACCTATCCAAGATCACTTTGATCTTGGTATCAAACCAAAGATCTCAACCTTGGTCTCCCACCAAGGGTTTCTACCTCCTGGCATCTCGCCAACGGTCACTACTCTTGGCATCTCACCAAGAGTCACTCTCTTGGCATCTCACCAAGACTCTCCGCCACTTGGTTTCTCACCAAGAGTACCAGGATCTCGGCATTTCACCAAGATCCTCCTCCTCTTGGTTTTTCACCAAGAGTACCAGGATCTCGACATTTCACCAAGATCCTCAACTTGGCCTCTCGCCAAGTAGCTTCCACCTGAAGTGGAACCAAAATCTGATCTGCCCATCTCCGTAGCCAAGTGAGGCTCAAGCCTTTGTGGTGCCCTACTGCTCCTCCTCATAAATCTTTGATCCTCTGAAGCCCTTGCACCAACCCTCTGTCTCGAGTCTCGACAACTCTGAAACTGAAGCTGTCTCGGGTGGACCAGTCAACCCTGATGATGGTGTCCAAGAAAACTGAGTCTAAGCTCCCTCTGAATCACTACTATGAGTCAATAGGTCCTCCTCAACTCTGTCTCCCCACCTGATGTTGGATGGTGTAACAATAGACAAAGTAGTAGCGAATGCACACTCTCTTGCAAACTATTCATCGAACTCAAGATCCTATGTTGTTGTTGTTGAAGCATCCTGTTGCTTCTTCTTCTTCTTGGGACATTGTCCTGCATAGTGACCCATCTCTCTACAAGCAAAGCATCTCACTGTGCTCATGTCTCTTTTCTGCCCACCACTGCTCTCTCCCTGTGGCGGGG
>SNQJ01S0008451.1:0-16890 GCA_010110895.2 Picea sitchensis | reverse complement strand
TCCAGAGTATAACTCACGCTTAGGACTTAAGGTGGCTAAGACCTTTTACAAATTCATCATGCCAACACCTCTTATTACAATTTTTTATGAAAATGTAGAGTAACCAGGTGGTCTTTTTGACCGGCTGGACCGGCTGAATTTCTGAACTCTGAATTTTGAACAATAATGTTCAATCTTTGGCGGCTCGCTGGAAATTCACCCTAGTGCAACTTGGTGGATAACAGGGCCAACTTCTTATTCTGCCTATTACAATTATGTTTTGACCAATCGCAAAAGGGGATTTGGTCTTTTACAATAGCCGACATGATCAATCCGCAATAGGGGATTGATCTAATGAATAATACAACAATAATAATTAGAATACACTTTGCAGTTACATTATTTCAACAAGTTCTTGGGTTGCCACTTAGTCTAGGATTCACTTCTAACTTAATAACTTAACTAATCCTAAAATCAATCCACTCAACCTTGGGAAATATATTTGGGTACATCTTGTGTGGTTCATGATTTAGTACATTATTGCAAACACTTAACTTTTACATCTTTCATGCAATCTTACTTTAAGCATTTGTGGGTTTGACTAAGTAATCTAAAATTGCGCTTTAGCCCTTGGAGGCCTTATTCAACGTTTAATTTTGAGCTTAAGTTGTCTTTTGATGTGATTGGTCTCCTTCATTGAAGTTATGCATCCCTTGGAGGCTTCTTCATTGTTGGAGCGTGTGGTTGTGTATGCCATTGAAGGCTTCCCCTTGAGTTGTGCATCCCTTGGAGGCACTCTTGTTGGGTTAGTTGGCTTGTGTGTTGTGGTTGTATTTCCTTTGAGCATATCTCCTTTACTTGCACATCAAGTCTTTTCACAAGTTAGTTACTTGGTTAGTTATCTTGCTTGTACAATCTATATATCTTGTATCTTCATTGTTGTATCACTTAATTGTAACTTTGTGGATAGTTAGTTCTTGTATTCTTTTGTATCTAGTCTAATTTTGTAATCTTGTATTTAGCATTCTTTTGTATTTATTGTTGTAATATTTGTAAAACGAAACTCCCTTAAACTTAGTCGACCCCTTGCCCAATCTTAGGCACTAGTCTTAGAAGACTTAGGGAAGGGACTTCTTTTGCATTGAAAGACTTGCACTTTGCATTGTTTCTTTTGCATATAGGCTAGATTCCCCCAAACTTTAATCAACTAAAATCAACTCCTAGAATTTAACTTCTAATTTCACATGATAACTAGGGTCTACCCCCCTTGGCTTCCCTAGGAGTAAGCCTAGACAGAAGAGGTTCAAGTCAAGGTGACAGTGGGCTTTGAACCTAGGCATTGTGCCTCCAAGGACACACTAAGTGAGTTGGACTTAGCTCGCATTTGCAAGTGTGTATAAGGACGGCAACAACATGAACCTGGAAAGGAGACTTGTTAAGCAATAAAAGAATTTCAAAAGGCAAGAAAGAGTTTGGAATACACACATTGTCGAGAAAAGGGTAAAAGCACAAAGCACTCCCTCTACAAAGGTACTCATGGAGATGAACCCACACGTGACCTTGCATGTCAATGACACCATGACCATGAAGTAAACCCCACCATCTCATTCACTTATACTTGCACTTTGAAGGGTTTCTCAGAAACTTTCCCTCTACTTGGGTACCGACACACCTCATATGATCTTGTGATGGCCCTCCCATACCTAGGTGAATTGCATAAATTCTTAAGCTACTGTGAAGTTTGAAGAAGATACCTAATGTGAATTGCTTAAGTGGCTTTTGTATTAAGTTGTCGCTTACTTTTTATTATTCTAATGGCTATTGAATCTTGTAGTTGTTGGTCTTACCTGATTTTGTGAACCTTGCTTGATGATGATGCACCCTTGACATGGTCCTTTGGAGTACGTCTTCATGCGTGTACCCAGGAGCACTATACCGAGGACGTTGCACCTTTGATGATGAGAGTTGGTCTAGGTGATGACTTAGTGTGTTCCTTGATACCCTTCAGCATTGTTTGGACCTTGGACGCTGCACAGAGGGGCTAGGACATTGAGCATACAGCTTGATATGTCACTCGGGGGGCAAGAAGCCCACACACTTAGACGTTGCACCCTTTTGAGGATATTAGGGTTTGGATGGACCCCATTGACCTCGATGATGACGAGGCACCTCTTTGGAGAGGTTATAAACTTCTTCCTATGATAACGTCATGCTTGAGGTGACTTGATGCTTGCTTGGGTCGACCTAGCAATGATGGTGATGAGTTGGCACTTGATGGACAATGAGACATGACCTTTGATGAGGGAATGTGACCCTTTGATGATGCTTTGCACCTTTTGAGGAGAGACGTGGCCTTTGGAGGCCTTTGGAGGCCTTTGTACCCCTTGGAGGATGACATCACCTCCCTTGGAGACTCTCACACCCACACGTGTGACCTTTTGAGAAGACGTTTCGATGCATTTGCATTTTATCTTTATGTTGGAGGCTATTTTGGGGGTCGGCCTAGACCTATCCACCTTGTATCATGGATATTATGATTTTTAGGGGCTTTTAGAGAGGTAAAGCACTAGGGTTTCCTCACATATATAGCTAGTGTTGAATTTTTGTAACTATGGTCAATCTTCATAATGTATATATTCGAAAAAAAGAAAAAAAATCCTAGAAAAGAATGTGTACTTGTAAAAGTCGGCCCTACCAAAAGGTATTAAATTAATATTTGATTATTGACCTAAAGGAAAAGTCGGCCCCAACAAAAAGACACCTCACGAAAAGGTGCCTCTTGAAAGGTCATCTCTCCAATATAAATAAAGGGATGTCTCACCTCATTTGTACACAAGAAGTTCGCTGAGCTAAAAAGAAGGAAAACGTAGATCTGAGGCAGCCGCAGCAAGGGTTCACCAAAGGTCTCTTGGGGCATTTATCTTGGTCTATTCTGTTGGTGTATTTCTGGTTGCTCTATCTCTCTTGAAGAGCAAGGTTTGGCTGGGAAATCTTTGTACTGTCTTCAGATTTGGCACAGAATTCTTCTAGAGAAAGGTTGCTGGGTTTTTCCCCCTGTTTGGGTTTTCCTAGCATATTTCTTGTGTCCCTTGTGCAATTCTTGTTTATTTCCGCTGCTAGTTAGTTGTATGTTTCAGTGTATGGTTAATTTATAATGTAAAAGGCATAAATTTGGTTAACATTATCATAAGAAATTAATCATCAGATCTGAAGCTAGAAAAACAACATGGTATCAGAGCTTTGGTGAAGAAAAGAACTCCGAGATCACCGTCAAAGAGAGACCTATCTTTAAGAAGACCTTTCTTCTTCTCTATACACCTATGGCTTCCTCTATGAAATCAGAAAACAAGCTAGAAGGGGCGTCAAACTTCAGAGCGTGGAAAATCAGGATTGACCTTATCCTTGCCAAGAACAAAATTCTGGATATGGTGACAGGAAAGATTACGGAACCAGAAGATGATACAGAAAAGGAAAAGTTTAAAGATAATGATATCACTGCCAGGAGTCTCATTGTGGACTCAATCAGAGATCATTTGATTCCCTATATTTCAAATCTTGATACATCAAAGAAAATGTATGATGCCCTAACCAATCTATTTACAGTCAAGAATGTTGGCCAAGTTATGAGCCTGAAGAATGAGCTTCGTGATGTTAAAATGACGAAAGATGATACAGTAGCATCATATTTTGTAAGGATCTCCCAGCTAAGAGATCAACTTCAAGCTATCAATGAAACTATTTCTGAAAAAGAGATCGTAACTACTGCACTTAATGGTCTACCCAGATCATGGGATGCATTTGCATCAAGCATAAACACAAGAAAAAAATTTCCTACTTTTGAAGAACTATGGACCTGTTGCGCTCGAGAAGAATCAAGGATCGTGTCAAGAGAAAGAACCCAAAAGGAAGAAGACTCTCAAGCTTATGCAGCAAGATTCAAGAGGAATGGTGGCAAGAAGAAATTTGGCTTTCAAAACAAAGACTTCAGGAATAAGACCTAATCATCAAAGGAAGAAAGACTTGTCAAAGGTTCATTGTTATGGTTGTCATAAATATTGCCATTACAAAAGTGAATGTCCTGAACTAGCAAAGAAGAGGAAAGGAAAGCATCATGCTTCCGCAGCTGATATTAATAATGAAGAACCATCAAAGAAAGTCAAGAAAGAAAACACAGATTTCTTTTATTTCTCCACACTAACAGGATCTACTAACAATGATGATGATATATGGTTAATAGATAGCAGTGCTTCTAGACACATGACAGGTGACCGTGTCAATCTCACAAGCATAAGGGAGAAAAGGATATCTCACAAAGTGGAACTCGGAGACAATCACTCTTATGTAGTCAAAGGCATTGGGAAAGTATCTATTGAGCTAGAATCCGGTAATAATGTACATCTCAGCAATGTTCTATATGTACCAGGTTTGAAAAAGAATTTAGTTTCCATTTCTTGTTTAGAAGATAAAGGAGATAGAATAGCATTTGTTGATGGGAAAGTACTTGTATGGCCTAAAGGTTCAAGTATAGATAATGCTAGAGTTATTGGAATTCGTGAAGGAAGATTGTATAAACGCCTAGGTCAATATGCTCAAGCACTTGTTCATGATGAAATCCAAKATTGAAGTTTCAGGATTGCCAGACGTGTTAAGGACTATTGTGACAGCGTTAGGACAGCAAGTGTTGAAAGTGACTGTAGTGTATTTCTGGACAAAGGTATTATGCCACTGTATATACAATTATGATCATGTTCAGATCTATTAAGAAGAAGTAAGGTTGCCCAAGTTCTGAAACTTGGGTTATGTGAGTGCTCACAACTTGCATACATAGCTTATCCAAATTGTATCTATGCACAAATACATTTGTGCCCAGAAATAATGATGAGATTGTTCACTTACAGTTGTCCAGTGTATCTAGTGAATTACATGCATACCACCCATGAATACATGTCATAGTTGCATGCTAAAATAAAAAAATGGTTCAGAAGATCATCAGAAAGTTGATCAATTGAAAAAGCAATCAGTTTGCAGCTTATGATCCACCACTAATTCAAATTCCTTTGCTAGAAGATATTATTTGACTTATATGCTACAGCAGTCACTGTCCTTAGGACAGCGAGGACAAGTGTCCTAGAAAAGCTATCGGTAAACTTGTATTTTGGTCATATGTTGAAGGAAAGCTGCTACAGGACAAAAGTACAAAGCTACCCCAGCTGCAGCATCTACAAGGTTGAGGCAGACTTCGTTAGAGACTTGTATGGTACAATGTGGCTACAGGGGCAAACAAATCTGTTTATACAGTGTAGCAGTGGCAGGTGGCCACAGGAATCTACAGCAACATAATTTTCCTTCTAGTCTACGGCAAGCAAGCAAGGAATATCATTGCTCATCATGACATTGACAAGCAAGCAGAATCTCCATTGTTGTACACTCCAGGTATGTACTTTGTATATTTGACTTCAGTTTTAAATTTGTAAAATGGCATTGGATCTTGTGCACTTAGTATTGTTTATCATTGTACGTTGGATAATTTTCCCTGGTACGGGAGCCCGGAAATTGTCTTGTTGTAATTGAGCCACTTTCCCTGGTACGAGAGCTCAATAGTGTTATGCGTAGTATGTCTCACAGTGAAGGAAGAGAAGGGATCTTCTCTCCTTCTGGTACAGTCTCCAGAAGGGAGACCTGGTTGATGGACAGTGAGGCATCTTGCCACTTAAATTTTGACTCAGTTTTTCATGCAAAGATTCGGCACCAGATCAGAGTTAGAGGATCATGCAGACTCAAAGGGGGTCAAGGCTCAGAGGGAGCCAGTTGGCTCATGCAGTAAGGCAGACATGGAGGGCAAGACCTTCCAACATGATGTCGAGGAGAGACATTGCCAGACGTGATGTTGAGAGACAGAAAGTCTCTAGGAGCAGTATACCTCCGGGACGGAATCATACCAAATAGCAGAGACAGTTCCAGAGATCGTGGATACAGCCAGTCAGACCCACTGTAGCGCAACTATGGTGATAGATCAAGTGGAAGTGGCAGACGCGGTTTGAGACTCAGAGGGAGTAGGTGTAGCAGTCCCAGTGTGTGAGTCGGGCCATGAGATACAAAGGGAGCAGATATGGTAGCAGTTCAACGTATGTGGTAGAGGCACTCGCAAAGAGGGAGGTGGTATTACATTCAGAGGGAGTAGAGACAGAGAAGGAGTCACCTCCAGCTCCAAAGGGAACAATTATTGAGCCATTCTCAGTTCCAGATGGAGCAGCCGCAAAAGGAGCAGTTGCAGAGAGAGAGAGAGAGGAGGAGCCAGTTCCAGAAGGGGCAATTGCTAACAAAGTAGAGGACCTACTCTCAGTCTCATAGTTTAGTAGTTGCAGAGTCCCAGAGGGAGTAGTTGCAGGAGCCTAGAGAATTCAGTTGCAGAGTTCCAGAGGGAGCAGTTGCAAAGAGAGTGGAGGAGCTACTCTTAGTACATGGAGATCCACTTCCAGAGGAGCTAGTCCCAGATTGGCTATTTTTGGGATGATCCATTGTTCCTGTCAGGAGATTGAGTATTCTCCAAGGGATTGGAGGTGTGGCAGAGGCCAGGCAAGAAATTCCCCAGACAGAGGAAGTACACAGTTGTGATCTTGCAGAGATATGGCATGATGGGCAACAGGTCCATGACTACACCTATGATGACAAATCTGAAGAAACTGAGTGACTCTGCTTCAGAATTAGATTTGGTGGATCCCACAATGTACAGGCAGCTAATTGGATCATCGATGTACTTGATCAGATATTTTCTTTGCAGAGAGCACCTTAAGTCAGCTCATGGTTGAGTTGAGGCATGTACATTGGGTTGCAACAGAGCATGTGTACCAGTATCGTACAGTTGGATATGTCCCAGGTGATGGAGTTAGGCTACGGAGATATATAGTTTTGACTAGGCAAAGAGTGCAGTTGACAGAAAGGGCACCAGAGGGTGTTGCTTCAACACGAGATCAGCCAGGATTCGTGGAAGCAAACTTCTATAGCACTCATTACTGCAGAGGCAGAATATATCGCAGCCAGTGACGCGAGTCGTGGAGGCAGTGAGGCTTCAAAGGCTTCTTGTAAGACTTCATCCGATACATGGTGCAGGTGAAGCAGCCAGGATTCAGCACATAGACGAGCAGATTGTTGACATTCAGGGCATCTAATAGATGTTTACCATCGGCCAGTTGGCTAGTTGGTGAACCGCTCCATTGATGCGAATGTCTTCCCTCGTTGAGAGGGAGTGCTAATATGATTACATCATGGACAGTCATTCTCCCTATGTCACAGATAGCGACCAGGTTGGGGAGAATGGTCCAAGATAGTGTTGATATATGTTTGCATCATGGATAGTCAGGGTGTTGCTGGACGGACATTCTCCCTCTGTCACAGATGGTGTCCTGATAAGGGAGAATGGTCCAGGTTGGTCAGGATGTTGATGTACCATGGACAATCATTTTCCCTGTGTCACAGATAGTGACCTGATTAGAGAAAATGGTCTGGGACGGTCATTCTTCCTGTGTCACAGATGGTGACCTGATTAGGAAGAATGGTCTATCTCCCTGTGTCACAGATGGTGACATAATTAGGGAGATTAGTACAGGACAGTCATTTTCCTTGTGTCACAGATAGTGACCTAATTAAGGAAAATGGTATGGGACAGACATCCTTCCTGTGTCACAGATGGCGACCTAATTAGGAAGAATGGGTCCCTGTAGCCCATGGCATGGCTTTCAGCATTTGACAAGATGGACATTCTTCCTGTGTCATAGATGGTGACCTGATTAGGAAGAATGGTCCCTGTAGCCCATGGCATGGCTTTCAGCACCTGATGTATTCAGCATCGTGCCCAGATTACTCAGATAGAGTGTGGCTCAGATAGTTGATGTTATATGATGTGCCATGTGTCAAGATACTAACCAGGTTGTGGCAGTTGATGATGTTGATGTTGATGATGATTTGATACAACCTTTCTATGACAGAAGAAGTGTCAAGAAGACAAGTCAAATTTGCCAACGAGAGAACATATAGATGGTCATTATGAATACCTCCCTAGTTACGAGGGAGTGTTGAATTTTTGTAACTATTGTCGGTCTTCATACTGTATATATTCGAAAAAAAAAAAAAATCTAGAAAAGAATATGTGTACTTGTAAAAGTCGGCCCTACCAAAAGGTATTAAATTAATATTTGATTATTGACCTAAAGGAAAAGTCGGCCGCAGCAAAAAGACACCTCACAAAAAGGTGCCTCTTGAAAGGTCATCTCTCCAATATAAATAAAGGGATGTCTCTCCTCATTTGTACAAAAGAAGTTCATTGAGCCAAAAAGAAGGAAACCGCAAATATGAGGCAGCCGCAGCAAGGGTTCAGCGAACGTCTCTTGGGGCATTTATCTTGGTCTATTCTATTGGTGTATTTTTGGTTGCTCTATC
The DNA here is from genome assembly GCA_010110895.2 of Picea sitchensis. Taxonomy (NCBI): domain Eukaryota; kingdom Viridiplantae; phylum Streptophyta; class Pinopsida; order Pinales; family Pinaceae; genus Picea; species Picea sitchensis. The sequence goes on along the minus strand of SNQJ01S0008451.1, from coordinate 8,475 downwards.
TCTCTTGAAGAGCAAGGTTTGGCTAGGAAATCTTTGTACTGTCTTCAGATTTGGCACGGAATTCTTCTAGAGAAAGGTTGATGGGTTTTTCCCCCTGTTTGGGTTTTCCCAGGGTATTTCGTGTGTCTCTTGTGCATGGTGATTCTTGTTTATTTCCGCTGCTAGTTAGTTGTATGTTTTAGTGCACAAGATCACTCTCCAAGAGGTGCACATAAGTACTCCATAATGAAAAAGAAGTAAAGAAGACAAGTATAGAAGTGTTTCTCCACAAGTGAGTTATGATTTACAAGTGAGGAAGCGCTAGCTGTTGTTTTTCTAGCTTTGGATTTGATGATTAATTTCTTATGATAATGTTAACTAGATTTATGCCTTTTACACCATAAATTAACCATATATGTTTCTTATTTTTGTGGATGATTACATACTAGGGTTTTCTTTCAAGCTCAACGACTTGGCTAGTAAGTGGTCTTTCCAAGTATTTGATGGTTTATTCTTGGTATTTTAAGTAAATGCTTTATCAAAGTGGTGATAATTTGCATGTTATCTTTTTCTCCTCGGATAAATGTCGTTTTGGAACCCTAGGAAGGCTTGCAATTGAACTCTCTTCCCTTGTTTTATTCATTTTAAGTTTGTTGAAGCATATAAGGTTAATTTTAGGGCTTGTGAGTGTACTCCCCTAGACTTACCCCTATTGGTAAAATTCTAGAGCTTGTGATTGGACTCCTCTAGGGTTTTGACCTAAGATCCACATTGATCTCTTGTTAGAAGCCTTAGAAGACATAGGACAACATTTAGGACTTGTGAGTGTACTCCCCTCATTTGTTTTCCTAAAGGATTTAGACCTAGGGCTTGTAAGTGTAACCCCCTAGGGTTTGATTTCTAAGTTTTCTCTTGCTTTTATTCTCCATAGAAGTTGACTCCATATGCCCAAGGAATTAAGACGGCACTAGTCTTTCTCTCATTGCAAGTGATTTTAGAACACTAACTCTCTCTCTCTCTCACTGCAAGTGATTTTAGAGCCTTGACTCTCTCTCTCACCTTGACATCTTGTGTTAGGTTTAGCTCTAGTTGCATTGCATTTCATCTTTTACTCATAGATAGCTTAGCATCTAGGGTTTTATTGCATTGTTTGCTTAGGAGCATCCTAGATATCATTTGTTGCATCATTAATTGTAATTTTCAGCCATTGGGGCTTGTTATCTTGCATTGATTTAAAGTTGCTTCATGCTATTTCATTTCAGCAATCATTGGTTATTGTTTTGTTAGCCTTTTAGCTTACATTCAGCATCTCTTTCATTGCATCTTTACTAGTTTAGGACTGTTTTATTTCTGCTGTCATAAACTTGTTATATGCTGAAGTGAATCGTCTCTTTATTCAAGTTATATTACAGCAATTTATTTTTCTTTGACATCTAGTGTTTTGGGGCATTTACTTTACTCTTTTAACTTGATAGTTATCATTGATTGTCTTAGAAACACCCCTCACACACACATTGAATTTGCCTTGTTTAAACCACCTTCACATCACCTTGAACCTTGATCTAGTTGGATGTACAATCAGGGAACCAAGATAAAGGGCTGTAGACTTGTCTTCATTTGTTATAGGATCCTTTGAGGTTACTAGGGAAGCCTCCCTTGTGTTAGACCTCAATCCTTCACTAAAACAAGGAAAGTAACTGCTTAGGTGGCAATGGCAATTATTTCCATATGTTACACTTATCAACCATCTTGTGAAAGCTTTGCACAAGTGCCAGATTTTGTGATAACAAGACTTATGAACTTCAATTAATTACATTGATCAATAACATCGAGTTGTCTTTGTGGAATGACTTGGAAGTGAAATTTTCTAATACTCTTTCATTTTTGGATGGAATAACTTGGAAATGAAACTTCCTAATTCTCTTTCATTTTTACAAAAAGAATCACGTTTATTATAAATGTTTTGAAAGCACGTACATATACTTGTAAAATCAAAGCATAGTATACATAACTGTGTAAACAGGTTAAGTCATTGAAGTGACAGGTACAAATCAATTTGCTTGTAACCTTGAATATTTAGTAATATGAATAAAATGCTGCCACGCTCTTCTTGTTTTTTGTCTTAGGATTTCATTATCTCTGACATTGCAAAAATTGAAAGAACGGCATTTTCTAAAAAGGAATAGAATTAAATTTTATTCAATGTCCAAAAGGCCTATTGGCCTTTACTTACAGCTCCATGTTCGTCGCCTGCTAGAGTGTGTGCGACGATTAAGCCATGGAAGGAGCGAGGTCCAGGCCTGAGTCCCGCCACCACCATGTCGTCCATAGCTGCCCTTGCGCCTCTCGCGTCTCCATTTCTGGCACACTGCATTAATTCCTCCAAGAAAACTAATCTCAAGTTGGCTTCCTTTTCTTCGGCTCTCTTCTTCCTCGAGCTTTTAACGGCGACCCCATTAGTGGACTGATTTGCAGTGTCCAAAGTGGAGGCCCTGAGGCTGTAACACCATTTCTTTCTCCCGTCGGCCCACGGGCTTGTACTGAAATGATGGCGAGTTTTTGAGGTGCCGAGGTGAGAAAGGCATGGAGGCGGTGGCTTCCATGCCACAAACTCTGGCGTGGTTTTGAATGCTGACGCCATTGAAGAGACGCAGAGCTCCTGAGGCAGGCAGGGACTCCTGCATAAGCTTATCTGTTCCAGTGGCCACTTAAATACTCAATGTAAATATGTAACATCCGTTAATTTTTATATAGTGGGGCTTTCTATTGTATAGAAGTAACATAGATCTCTCCGAAGTAATAGTGATAAAATATTTTTGCGGTTAAAAGGATTCATTCTTATTTTATTTTATGTGGGTGTTTGACTAATCTCAATCAATTAACCTCAATCAATTAACCTCCACACGTGTAAATTGTTGGGTAGTTAAGTTAATATTGTTAGTTGGGTGGGCTAATTCAAGTGGTTGAGTGTTGTGGTTATTTTGAATGAGGTCTCAGGGTCAAATTCCTCGCAAGCTATTGTTTCTCTTGACAAAATTGTTGAGCCTCACTCAATAAATAACATCTCTTAAAAGTCTTTCAATAAAATTTACAATAGTTTACACTTATTACATCCTAGTGATTATTGTAGTAAAACTTGTAGGTATGTGACTCTAATAATCTAATTGATTCTTCTTGTCCATGGTCGGTAGGAAGGGGGTTTTGGTTCTCAAAATTCGTATCCTCCAATATCTGATGGATTGTGTCTTCTTCCTTTAGATCTACCTGAATAAAGTTTGTGGACATTCTATGGTTAGATGATGTTAAGTGTGAATCTTTACTCAAGTTGATAACCATGTTCCTCAACATGCTACACTCAACCTCCAATTCATCAATTTTATGTTTTTGCTAGACAAGGGTATTCATAATTATAGCAGTCTGTGAAGTGCATTGATGTTCATTTTCATGGACCTTTGAGGTCACCGAAAAAATAGAGGTTCTATTTCATTGTATTGACTCCTCATGGCTTCTCGGAACCCTTCTGAATTTTTGTGTTTCCTTATAATCTATGTAAACAACAAACCAAGGGAAACAATAATACCAAAGTTTGTGTGATGCATCCCAAGGCTCAGTCTGGTGATGTGTCCCAAGACCAAGAAACAAGAAAATGAAAAGGCCAATGCTCGAACTAAACCGAAGAGAGGTCAACCAATAGAGGGATCCCAAGGTGCATAAGAGAACCAAGGAAAGTGATGTGCCTGTGCCAAGAAGCCTCCAAAATTGTCAAGAATCCAAGGTAAAATTTGGTCAAACAAACTTCATCCCTTTGTCACAGTCAGCATCTTCCTCTCGACAAAACAGTATCCCACCTTTGCAAAGTAGTGCTTCAATGATGGGTTCAATAGACCTAGCAACCTTAAATTTGTGCAAGCAAATGAAGGTAATCCATGTCCTTTCATATTTAGGCTCTGTTGTTGTCCTTATACACACTTGCAAACGTGAGCTAAGTCCTACTCACTTAGTGTGTCCTTGGAGGCACAATGTCTAGGTTCAAAGTCCACGTTGTCACTTTGACTTGAACCTCTTTCGTCTAGGATTACTCCTAGGGAAGTCAAATGGGGGTAGACCCTAGTTTCAAGATGAGTTTTAGAGTTTAAGTTCTAGGAGTTGGTTTTAATTTGTTAAAGGGTTTGGGGAAAAGCTAGTATATGATGTAAAGCAACAATGCAGTGCAACAATTAATATGTCCATCAAGCATTTTCCTAGTACAACTAATACTAGTGCCTAAGATTGGGCAAGGGGTCAACTAGGTTAAAAGGGAGTTTGATTACACAATAATTACAAGATTACAAAGATTACAACAAGGTTAGATACAACTAGATACAAGACTTTTAATAAAGAATGTTTAAAGAGTTACACTAAAGTACACTAAACAAGATATACAATAGATACAAATACTAAGTGTCAACCCAATACATTCCTCCCCCAATTACCAAGTAATTGTTGGGTGCTCAAGAAGTATGGCAACAAGGCCTACCCTAGCTCCACAGGTCAGCCCAAGAAAAATAGTACTCCCGGAAAAGGACGCTCTACGTCACGAGACCGTCCCCGGCCTAATCACCTTTTTGTTGCTTCCTCTACTACCCATTTTAAATGGCAAAGATGGTTGGTAAATGTGTCCTATTAAGTTTAATGAGTTGTTAAACCTATGAACTAAGTGTTTCAGATTGTTTGAGTGAATTACAGTAAGTTATGCTTGCTCCAAAGGTGTCAAATGGGTCCAAAACCGAAATTGAAAGTTAAGTTATTAAATCACTGAGTTATTGCACGAAAGGCATAAAGAACTTGAATAACTTGCGGAATTGAAAACGATTATTTAAACCATTAAGATACTCATGTTTGCATGCATATGTAAAAGATAAATACTTGAGAAATTGTAACTTGCATGTAAAGAAATAACGAAAAAGCAAAAAATTATACTTATGCCTCCACGGGCCTAAACTAACATTGGTTGTGTGAGATCTACTCTAGATAGTTTTAACCATTAGCATGCATGTATGATATCCACAACTAAACTAGTTAAGCTATAGAGGAAAAACAGAAAAATAAACTAAGCTAAAACTGAAAATGAAAAACTAAAATGAAAGAGAAGGCAAGCCATTTGGGGACCCTCGTTTGGGCTTGCTTACAATGCTTTTAGATAGAAGGTGAAAGAATGAATTTTATTACCACTTTCGAAGGGGGTCTTTGGAGATGTGTTGTGATTGAAAACGGGCAGCATGCACCCTTGACCCGGTGAGAACCTGCAAATATTAGCAAGCTATTGCTTGTTGAAAATGTTGCAACACACTCACAAAAAGTTAAGAAAATTTATGTTTTGCAACAGAAATTTCCCACATATAAAAACCAGAATTTTAAATGTATTGAAATGATCTATCTAATGAGTTAGCAACCAAAATCTAAATATGATAAGAATAGAAAATGTAAATGGGGAAATCTCATGAAGTTTCAATGAGTGATGAGGGTAGATCCTTGCTCGAATCTATCCCAACAACCCTCTTAGAGATGACCTATAAATATTGAACAAAATGTGAGAAGAAGAATAGATAATGTGTAACATGCATCAATAACACAACAAAGTTTATATCATAGACACATGCAAAACATATAAGCCAACAACTATCCTATTGCTAGACTTAGCTAAGTAAACAAAATTTACCCAAGCATATATTCAACATCCACAAAGTATTCAAAACAATAACAGTATCACCTCACAATAGCAGGGAAATCCAGACAAAGTCTTGTACTCCAGTGTTCCTCCAAAGCTCTTCTTTTATTACCAAGGGAAGAGGTTGTAGCAACAAAGTTGCTCCAAGCTCTTCAAGAACAGATGAACCAAAGCAAGATGATAATGAGAGAGAGAGAGATGGTAAGAAATTGGTAGCATAACAATACTCAAAAGAATGGTGAATAATGAGTGAGGGAGAGGTCTCATTTATAGCATGAGAGGCAAAGAGAGCTCTCTTGGATCTTTGACAAATGTCAAAATCCAAGCCAAGATGAACTTAAGTCAAGGAGGGCGCTTGGCTTTTAGGGTTTGAGTGAGAATGGAAGGTAGGATGTGGTGGAGGATGATGTGGAAGCATAGGAGAGGCGCATTGGTCAAGATGAAGGCCCACGACTAGCTTTAAAACTAGTTTCCGCTTTCATGCAATCTTTTTCCACTTTTTCCAAGAGTGGGGGCGCAAATCCCCATGAGGGGCATGCGCTTCATGGGTGATGTGTGTTGGAATGTGTTTGACTCACTCCAAGCGAGTGATGTGGGAGGATAGGAAGGGCGCACCTCATGAAAGAGGGGCTCACGACTCACTTTAAAGTGAGTTTCTAACTTTTTTATGGAAGGGGGTGCACATCCCAAGAGGGGGCGCATTTCCCAAGGGGGTTTTAATTGATAAGTGGGTAAAGGGGGTGTATAGAGGCTAGGAAGGGGTTGGGTAGGTTAGGAGGTGTCTCTTTCATCATTATCAACCTTTACTTTACTCCAATTGCTCAATTATTACAAATTTGGCATTTTTCCCATGTCACGGGTTAGCAATTAAAACTGCTTTTATCTGACTAAGACTCCTATGTCGACAAACACCTAGCAAAACTTGTCCGACTGAGCTGAAGCTTGGTCCAAGGGTGTAGAGGGTGTCATTCCATTTCTTTTGAGCACAAATACCCCTATCAAAAACCCAGGGACCTAATTTTTACATTATTTATCAAAAATTAATCAATTAATTAATTAATTAAAATTCCAACCTTAGGAAATTTTAATTAATTAAAAAAAAAACTATCTAGACTTGACGGAATTCCGTGGAACTTTTTGAGTTGTCTTACATGGTCATTTACATCATTCCTAAACACTAACCACAGAGGATGAATCCATTAGGACTCCTTTCACCACTTTGGAGGTTTTATTAATAGTGGGAGTGAAAAACTCAAGGGAAATTAACAAGGTTGATTAGACCAAATTAATATCCCGAGCATAAAAAACACTCAGTGAAAGGAACTCTCCTAATGAAGAAATCCTAAGGTAACTGACCTAACTATGATCCATGCAGACCTATTACATTATTAACCCACGCAGGGGTGCGGAAATTTCATTTACAAAAATGTGTGTTGGAGGAAAAAAATGCCCTGTAGAACCAAATAATCTTTGACTTGTTTGCATCGGATGATGCATATCTTCATGGTACATGGAGTTGAACCCCTAGTTGAATAGGTGGCCAACATGATCCTCACTTGAAATTTGATGGTGGCATTTGATAGACAAGTGGTTATTAATGACCATGATAAGTGCCCTCATCTTCATGGCCTTAGTTTGTCAAGGAATTGGGTGAAAGCTCCACCCCTCTTTTTTCTGAATGACTCCAAGATTGAATAAAATTGCTTTGTTAGCGAGTGTATCAACCTATTGATTGTCCTCTTGAAATACTTGGTAAAACAAGACCTTGTGCACACCACTAATATCCTTTTGCACTCGGGCTATGATCGAAGAAAGTTTGTTATCAGAGGGATTGTTTTTTAGACCATTAGGTTGATAATTATACTTGAGTCTCCTACAACAATCAAATAAATTATTCTGAACTAGAAAAACACCCTTGTGGAAAGCATAGGTGATCCAGGTGAATATCGATGGCCACCCACCTTTTCCAATTGGCTCAAAATAGTTTTCTGACAATTTTGGTAATTTACTATTTTTAGCAGTTTTCAACTTCCGAGGCCAATTTGAGGGCCTAAATGAAGGTTTTTTGGGATCAAGTTTCTTTCCAACGAAGTTGATACACCAAACTACCCAATACGGGGTCCACAAAATTGTTGGTTTTTCATCTTCCGGGGTTAGGGTTTTGGATTTTCTTTATGATAAAAATGTCTTTGGAGTCTCATTGTAAAATCATCTTCTTGCGAATGAGCGTATTTATCACATCTCTTCTCATAGATAAGCCGCCACCATTCTAACAAGCTTGTTTTCCGTTACATTTTACAGTTTCAGCTTATTTCATTATTGAATAGAAATCAGTTTTATTGTATATCAGTTATTTTGTGTTAAGCATATTTTGATAGTAATCTGTATTCATTTAGTTATGCTCATAAAATCTGGATTAATAGACCTCTTCTTTATTATTTGTAGTCTTTCCAAAACCTCAAGCAAATGATTTTTCCATATTTCCCTCTATATTGAACATGATACCCACACCTACCACCCATGGATTAGGTTTATTTTTTATCATTGTAAATATTTTTATTTTTCATTATTTTAATTATTATAGGTAACTTTTCTCTCTCTTGACTTTTATAATATTTTTATTTATTAACTTGTAAAATTATTTGAACTTTTTAGCTATAATTATTTTTATTATTATGAATATATTTTACTCTTTGATGTTAGAATTAAAAAGATCAAATAGTTCTTAAAAAAATTAAGGTTAAGATGGATTTGTCTTCATTTATTTTATTATTTATTAAATTGAGAAT